>JAFIDM010126293.1:0-36044 GCA_023159025.1 Thereuonema tuberculata | reverse complement strand
TTGTTTTGTATTATTTTTTCATTTTAGGATAAGGAGACGTGTTCTCCTTTCCAAAGAAATTTATGTATTACGGCATGAATAAGGCTTTGAAAATATAAGTCGAAATATTGCCAAAGGTGTTTGTGTGTTTTTTGAAGAAGTTATTTATAAAATGTTATTTATGTTTAAATTTTTGGCATTTTAAGAAGATATAGTTTGAATAATTATTGGAATGGGGAGTTGATGTTGAGGATTGTGTGTGTGGTCGGTTCGCACCGAAGTGCGAGCTTCGTTGCCGAAGCATCCGTGCTCCAGGGAGCGCTAGTGTTCCCAAGACGGCGAACCCCTAGCAGACTCCCTAGAATTACAAGGGAAAGATACTGGGGTGGTTTCCCGGATGTTGAGGATTATTAGGAACTAATTTATTTTTATGGACAAGATTTCATCATAAATCATAATAGTTCATTTATATTGTTTTCAAAAACAATTTGCAATACTGATTCCAAAGAACATTATATTTGTAAATAGCTATAAAACTTCAAGAATGGTCCTTTTGTTATTTCTAAATATTGCAGAATCACTTTTTTGGAAAACATATCACTTGCTTCAGTTTTACCAATTCTTTTAAAAGGAGAGCCAATATATGAACATTTTGCTGTAATGGACTTAACAAGCAAATTTTAATTGTCTGTCTTTAATTGCTGTGTATTTGTTTCATTTGACTTGAATTTTGCTGATTTAAGATAAATAATCTAGGAAATTTCCTTTTGCTGATGTATGTGGCTCTTTACAAATATCAATGTTGTTTTGAATCAATTTTCATATGACTGTGTTGGCCCAACATTGGCACAACCTCGTTGGCCCAACGTTGGCAACTCTGCCAATTCCAACGTTGGGCCAACGGTTACCTGTGAACGTTGGCCCAACGTTGGCATGGCCGCGTTGGCCCAACCTTGGCATGACCGCGTTGGCCCAACGTTGGCACGACCGCGTTGGCCCAACGTTGGCACGACTGCGTTGGCCCAACGTTGGGAAAGTGTATGTTGGCCGAACGTTGGCAACTCTGCCAATTACAACGTTGGGCCAACGGTTGGCCGTCAACGTTGGCCCAACATTGGGCCATCAGTTTTGTGTTACGTGGGAAGAGAGGAGATTACAATCAATTATTGGGTTCATGTAAAGAGGGATTTATTAGAATTGAGTTGAGTAGAAAAGTGTTGTTTAAGTTTTCTTTTAAATTGTGCCAGAGAAGTGCAATCACGAATTTCATTTGGAATTTTATTTAAAGGAGCAGAATAACTGACTGCTCTTCTTTGATAGTTGGATCTTGTTTTTGTTAGTAGAAGAACAGGATTGAGTCTAGTTTTATATGAATGGGAATTGATATTCCCATTCTTAATATAGATGCTTTCTATTGTCTTTCTTGTCTTATGGTCTTTTTCTCATTTAATCTCATTATTCATACAATGTGTTTGCTGAATACAATGTTCTGTCACCTCAGATGTGGTTATTGATTTATTATTTATATAGCTGTCGTGTTCCATTACCCGTTCCTTTAATGTCCTTTTACTTTCTCCAAGATAGAATTTCCTGCAGTTCAGACATTCCATCTTGTATACAATATCCATTTCATGTTTTTTGTCATATATATTTAATTTATTACAAACCATATTTTTAATTTTATTTTGATAAACAAATCCAATTTCAATATTAAAATTCTTACAATTTTTCTTAATTTGTAAACTATTTTTATTGATATATGGTATAAAAAATCTCCTTTCGTTGTGTACATTTAATTCCTTAATTTTAAATTTATTGTACTTTTGTATGGCTTTATCTATGAAGTTATCATTATAACCATTATTTCTTAAAATAACTTTCATGTTTTCAATTTCCCTCAAAAAATCATCTTCTGTACTTGTAGATCTGTCAATTCTTTGTAGGTAGTTATCAATAATGTTTCTTTTCACTCCTATATCCTATATGTTTTATTACATTTATTTATGTGAGTATGTTGTGGCTTTATAATAAATATTTATACAGTTTAAAATTGAAATTGCAGTTAATGCAAGCTAAGAGAAAAGTTATTCCTGAAAGTAAGTAATACCTCAGGCTGAAAGTAAAGAAAAGTAACTTAAACACAGTTTACTCTTTCAAAATTATTTATTATATAACTTAGTGAAAACATGGTAAGCATTTATCTGAATCATTAATAACTCTACTAACTTTCGAAGTAACTGTATGTTTAAAAGCAACATTTGTAGACACATGCTTAAAATGTTAACAGTATGACATCCCCTATTTTTCAACTAATGCAGCTTGCAAAAATTTGCGTATATGCTTACATCCACTTTCAGGACCATTAAGCATAATAAATACATGCATATCTGATGTGCCAATGTCTTCCAATGAGCCATCATTACCTCTTGGTCTTTTTACCATCACATTGACACTGACCCCCAACTCCCACATATAGCCTCTGACACAGGGATTGACATACAAAACGAGAAAAAGTTTAGAATAAGGAAGAATTTATGCTTCAGCCGTACCTTAGATAACTTAACACTCCGTCGGGCGCAATACGGCGGGGCACAAGGTCGGGCGCAACGAGCCTGAGAGGCACTACTTTAATAAATTTTTTTTCGACAGATAAAAACATTTTTTCTTACTAAAAACAATTGTTAACTATTCTTTGGGAACCTCTAAACATTATAAAAATACAGAAGGAGTAATAAAATAGTTTTATATACTCTTTAAAGGAAACGAAAATTTAGCTACCAAAAATTACCGAAATTTGTACACTCCTTGATTTAATAATCTTTTCTACAGATATAAACGTTTTTCTTACAAAAAACAATTGTCAACACTTCGTAGTAAACACCCACACTGTATAAAAATACCGCAGGAGCAGTAAAACAGGTTTAATTAGTCTTTAAAGAAAACGTATATTTACATATATTTAAGCCAATAGACTTCTGACTACGTTGAGCAAGTTGACCCAACACAAGGGTTGTGAGAGTTGTTTTATAGATTATTACGAAATATTATATAATATGATATTATTAACGACACAATGTGATACAGTATTCAAAATAACTGGGTAATTTTGAAAAATTCGTATGTCAAAGGGCAACGTAATCGGGCGCAATGAGCCTGTGCGATCATTTCGTCTGTCAACCGGAAATGAAGAACGAAAATCACGAACTGACCTTGCCATTGTTATTAGCACTGGAAAAGCGGAAGCTACTATGATGGATACCTCGCGAAAAAATTTAGCGGGGGAGGGGCAAACAAAAAAATTCGAGATGTGCCTAGGAGATCGGTTGCGCCCGACGGAATGTTAAAAAGCTTTCGTAAATCACAAAGTGACCCTTCATCTTTGTTTTTAGATATTTTATGCTGCATCTAAGAATGTAGCTCTTTATATTCAAAGAAAAAAGTGTCCTTATCAATATTTGTAAGGCTAAAAGGAAAGACACTGATATACTCTGAGAATGTCTGAGAAGTGAACGTACAGAGATGCCAAATGTTCTCCAGAAACATCGAATCGTGGATATTTCAAATGACCAAAGTTAAAAAGATATCCAGCCTTTTGTATCACATTATCAATGCCTTCATTTTTTTCCTTGGTATAATGATCAAATTTTTCCAAAATGTTTGTGATGAATTTGATAAAATCCTTTAAATCACTTTAAAAATTTGAACTCAGCTGATTTTTCTCCTCTTCATAATTAGCTGAAGCAGTTGATCTTAATACTTTCGAGCTTACATGGTCATCAGGTAATGGCACACCTTGGTAAGTGCAAAATTTGAATAACTCTGTAGCTATTTTTGAATATTTGAAAAATGAATCTGGAATTTTTTGCAAGAATTGATACAAATCATCAACTGTTTTTAAGTCGGACATTGCACAAATGTAATTCATAAATATTTTTAAATTTGAGTGATAATTATTAATTGATCTTGCATAATCCCAAGGAAGCATTTCAACTGACTGAACACATTTAGAAGTTTCAGCTAAAATGCCGTATAAATCTGCTAACAAAAGAATATCGAATATAGTGTATTTGTTTAACAAATTATCACATAATGCAAATTGATCCATATCTTTTTCACAAGCTCATATAAAAAATTTATAATCATGTATGAAAGTATTAAATACTTCTATTGAATAAGCAGTAAACTTCATTGATTTGAAAAGTTTTGGTTGATACAAAACTTCCTCAAAATCTATTGAACTATTAACAAGCTTTTCATATTTTAACCCCTGCATGAATTCCATCATACATTCAAGTATGAGATTATGTGCCTTGTTAATAATATTTGGCATTTTTCTCCATTAATTCAGTGCGGTGCATCATGTGCATCATGTCTAGCACCAGGATGCTAGAATATTTTTCAAATTTAGCTCATCTTTTATATGGTTAGCAACCTAACTTTATATACTGCCCATCTACAGATATGCCAGCTGCTCTCTCACATATTGAGCATCTAAACCAAATTTAAGAAGGGTTTTAAGGATGCTAGATGATAGGCCTTTACCAGAAAAAATCATTTACAAAATTATGATCCAGATAAATAGAATGAAAAAGATTCTTTGTGTTAATATCAAAAATTGGAATTCTCAATTCTATAATATGCCTTCAACGATAGTTTACTGTTATCTTATCAGCAACTATTCCCATAGGCAGATCAGCACTTGTAATAAAAGTTGCGATTTCTTTCAGTAGTGCACATGGCAAGCACAAGAGAGGAAATTTTGGTTCCAATATCACACCCACTGTTATGCATGATACAAACCAAATCTTCATATGATTCACACGACAATTTTTTTTTATATACCGTATGAAGTAGGCAGTATTTGCACAGTTGAGTGCATTTAACTTCCCTGCCTTTTCCATTTCTTCCGATTCTTTTTTTCACGGAAATAGGATTGAGAATTGTTGATGTGTTTGTTTGACTGCATACGTCCTTTAACATCAAACTTTAAATTTTTTAAAAGACCTTGGCATTACATCATTTCCTGCGAAAGTTTCAACATTTTTGAAATAATTATTAAGTAAACTGCTTCCACAATATGAGCATCGAAGCCCATCATCTATTCTTATAAAACATCTTGCCCATTTAAGAAGCCTGTCGGCGATTTGGTGAGCTAACTGAGCTAAGTATTAAAACTTATTTTAGGGTCATTTCAGATTAGCAAGGGATGACGTCATTTTTCAAAAGACTCCCCCCTTCCCATACATCCTGTTACCGTCATTCAACGACCAGACTCCCCCTCCCTAATTTTAAATGACATAATATATGGATGGCCCCTATGGTTATGAAAAATTTAGGAACTACAAGCCTTCTCATGAACTTCGCAGTGAGTATATTTTTTTTATTAAAATAAAAGAAATTATATTGATTGGTTATTTTTTATATGTAGCTGATGTATTTATGAAAACGCAACCATTTGCACAATTAATTAAATTTAAAAATATTTAATACAAATTAAAAAATACAAGAAAGGAAATCAATGACTGCACATAAATAAACAAATACATCTTTCAGTTTGTTTTAATGGGAAGTGTTTGGTTTCCTTTCTTAATAATTTTTCTTGTAATTAAAAAAAAGCAGTTGCAAGTTTATGGAAGATCTCGGATCGTGGTTGATTGAAGACGACATTCCGCACTGGACAATTTTTAATCAAACTATTTTTTAAAAACTTTTCTGTAGTTCGACAAAGGGAACCGTAAATAACGGGTTCCCGAAACTTGTTTTTGTATTTTTTAATTTGTATTAATATCTTCAAAAGAAATTATAGTTTCCATGCCATCTTCAGAATGCCACGTAGAGTAGAGTCAATGTTTTCAAACTGATAGCAGTAAACATTGACCATTGCTAAGTGAATAGTTTTCATAGTTTTAACAAACGATAGAAAAGAATGAACGAGATGAAAACGAGATCAAAGAGACGTAGAAATGAAAGCACCTCAAACCACAGGTCCTTATTTAATTCCCGTACAATGTGGGTTTCGAAAGCGCCAGTTTTAAAAAATGAACAGTTTTAAAATAATTTAACAGTTACATTAAATCCCACATAAAACATTAAAATAAAAAAAATATTGAGATATAATCAGAATTTTATATTTTTTATTTTCTTTTAAAATCACTCCCTCCTCTGAGAATCAAAGCTTCCAGATCTTAAATCTGCTTAATACCATGAAATAAATCATTCTACGATCGTTTCTCCAGTTTAGAAATTTCTAATTTCTAAAATAGAAAAATTGTATTTTATTATATTATAGTGGTGCACAATATTTTTTAAAGAAACGAATTAAGTATTTGTTAAAAAGAATTCAAATGAAGGTCATGTCTTGTTATTGATTCGTATCCACATCTTTTGCTGCCGAGCTACCTGCCCGAACACTCGACCATACCCGGCCACATCAGGTTTTGTTGTTTTATGAAATTTTGAATTCCTTTCTTTATTAAGTTCAATGATAATGTTTAATCTAAATCTATTATTCTTCAGGAGGAAGAAACCTATAATAAGAATAGGAGGAAGGAAATTTTTGTTTATTTATTAGAGAGTTACACATAAATATACTTTTGATAAGCTACTTCAGAAGCCTAAAATTGGAAATTTTATTTCTAATTTTTAAAATTAGAGGTAATTTTTTTAGCCCTTTTATTGTAAATAATTTTTAAATGAATGTACAGAATGGACAACTGGTGAACTGTTCGTTTGCAACCGTTGTTAAGATGTACAATACTTGACAGAATGACGGAGATAGGACTCGAGCCAATTGTGAACATTGAGGGTGTTGACGTCAGTCGTGAGCGCTGTCCATCAGCACATGAATGACCATCACACAAACAGAAAGACAACCGAGGAGCCATCCATAGTGATTTTCCTGAAAACCCTTCTCTCCATGGACCTACAAAGCAGACGCCCACATCCAAGGCCAATGTTGATAGTGGCACTCACTGGCAACAGTTCCTTGCATTTACAGAGGATTACCACCATTGGACCCTTGAAGATTGGTGTAAGGTTGCTTTCTCTGATGAGTCAGGATTCCAGCTCTTTCCGGGCGGATGGACGATGAAAAATGAGATGAACCTATACAAAATGCTTGGTTTTGACACCACAGACAAGACGGCATGGATATGTCAAGATCTGGAAGATGTTTTTGCTTCGTTCTCGTTTCAGCCTTCATCTGTTTGTAAAATTGTAAGTTACTTGAGCAATGCGACTTAATAAGTTGTCTTGATGAAACCTAACATTTAGAATGTCACTAATATAAAGTACCGGAATAAACTGCCTAAAAATATCCTCCTAAAACGCTGTTTTGATTTTAGGCAGCATTACTTTTCGAATCCATCTTCTTAACGGTACTTTACCGGTATAACAGTAATCTGTGTCGTTCATAACTCCCTTTGGGAAACCGCACTCTGACTTCACGAACCTAATCAGACCACCTTATCGTTTCATTTAGAGGATATGCAATGGCTTTTGGCTTGACACAGTAGGAGGTAAATCAACACACAGAACTTGATGATTCTCCACAATGAATTGTCGGGTATCTTGAGATCAGGACTTGTGATGGCCATTTCAATGGAACTGGCGATGCTCTGATTGACTGCAATACTCATACTCTTCCTCGAATGCAATAATAATATCAATGCAGGGGATAAAGGAACTTCCTGCCACCTTGTATATGTACCAGGCATGTTAAATTTCGCCAATAATAGGCTAGATTTCTTTATTTCTTATTACATTTGTGATTATTAGCACTACAAACACGAATTTAATTTTCCTAATAGTCTTGAATTCATCAAATTTGTTATTGAGTAAATAGTGGAGTAGCGAGGTTCAATTTCCAGCAGTGGTCGGCGATTTTTCCACTTTTGTTATTCCTCCAGACAGATCCTAGGGTTCACACAGCCCTTTCTCAAGTGGATACTGGATTTCTTACTTCGGAATGACTATCCGATCTCAACTAGTCTCAATAGGGAAGTACGGTTGGAGCTAAGGCTCCCTCTCACCCAAGGTCTTAACATTATTTTGTCATATTTCTAATAGTCTTGTATTCATCAAGTTTTTGTTTCTGAAATGTGGCAAGTTTCTCTTAACATGAGAACATTCAGATTGCAGACAGTTGCTTCTGGTAATTTAAGTCTGGTAATTTAAGTCAGGTAGTCAGGTAGTTAAGTCAGGTAGTTAAGTCAGCAATTCCTAAAAGCCAGAAAATTATATAACTGATGAAACAAGATGATCATCTCTTCTGTAAATATTTTCATATTTCTGAATAGATATAGATATTTATCTGAATAAAAATATATATATATTGCTGCTCCTAGAGATTAGCCAAGGTAGGAGCAGCAATCATAATAGCGATCGCATAATGACCCACAGCTTCTGCACAGAGAGAATGTTAAAATGTCGGAAACTTTTCAACTTCAAAACTCCACAAAAAACAAAGCAGTTCTCCATAAATTTGGAAGATCCCATTATAATAAAAATAGACCAATCATTATAAGATTTATTTCAAGCAGAGAAAAAGAAAATTGGCTTCATATAACAATTCTGATTAAAGTCAATATAAAAAATGAAGAAATAATTTTTAAAATATATATCAGATTTTAATAAAACTTGTAAATTAAGATCAAATAACATGAGAATCACACAAGCTAGGAACGAGTTCTCAACGGCTGTGTCTTGGCAAGAAGTTTCTGACGAAGTATAATTCATGTCTCCATTCCTCAGATACAGATTTAATTTTATTTAACGCGTTACTGCAGAGATATTTAAAAAAAAAGAGGTTTAACAACAAACCAATCTAAAACAATTTAAAATCGCATACATATAATATAGGAAGCTTTTCAGAACCTAAGTGGAATCCTTTATCAACCTCCTTGACAAGGACTCCGCTTAGGTTCCGAAAAGCTTCCCGTCTTGTATGTATGTGATTTTAAAGTGCTTTAGATTTATTTATTTTTAAAACCTTTTTTGTTTTTGAAATAACGATATGAAATTTCTCACGACGGACGAACAGACAGAGCAGTGATATAAGGTATTTAATCCCACTGTTAAGTAATTCCATAATTGAGCACTCAGAGAAATCTTGATTCTTTATATAAATATGCCTTATTTTTTCTTAACCACTAATTTAATCAGTAGGATAGAGTGAAATACTTATTTTTGCAAGAACTAAACGTTTGGTTAAAAAAGTCGCAAAGAAAAGTTATAATTTAAAGAGTTTAAAGTGCTGCAAAATAATTTAAATTAAATAAATCAAAAAATGAATTCAGCACAAATTTAGCCAAATTGCCTTTTGGCAATACAAAAGCCAAAAATTTAGCCAAATTGGCTAAATTTTGCTAAATATATTTCTTGATTTATTTAATTTAACTTATTTTGCAGCACGTTAAACTCTTTTAACTTATGTTTCTTTGTATTGAAATAACCTACAGGCCTATCAGTTATTAGGAAGAGGTTATTAGTTGTGCAAATTGGCACAACATTTATTGTTGTTGTTTTTTGTTCTGCTGGGGTCACTGCCAGGTGTGACGGTGACCTCCACTTAAGTATCTTGCCTTTCTGGGTCTTTTATCGGGGAAGGCGGAGATCGGGCTGATGAGTCCCCTGCAGGACGAAATTTCGACATTTCGTTCATGCTTAAAAGTGTGAGGCAAATTTACAAATTATAGAACAAACTAAAGTTAAAACAAGACTTGTGAACAGAATTATCCTCACATTAAATGCACAACTTTACGAATATGTTTCAGTTTTTACATGAAATCTAAAGTAATAATTTTTTTTATTGGATTTTAAAAATCGCAATGCCTTTGTCGTTTCCTGATTTCCACGGCTCGCTAGCAGCATTTCAAAAATGTTACTTCAATTCTAGTATATATGAGGAACTTTAAATAAAACAGACATAATCTTTTTGTTTCATGAAATAAAGTTATAAATTTTCAATCAGAAAGAAAGTAAAAAAAAAATACTTTTTATTCAAAACAAATAAATGATGTTTTGAGTAAGTAATAACTTCTAATTTTTCATCTTTATAAAGTAACTGTAACTCACAGTCGAACAATTGTTATGTAGCACAAAAACTATATCTTATAGGAGCAAAATATATGACACGGCCTTTGTCAACTACCTGCATTTTTTTTTATATATATACAACTAATTTTTTTATTTTACAATGATACAATAATGATATCATTTATAACACCTCTGGGAAGGAACTGATTAACAATGATGACAAACAAAACGCTTTCAAAGTGTCTCACTGCTTGTACCATACAGTCTTGCACGGCTTTGAGATATTTGTAATAGTTACTGGCTTTAGGTCAGCTGAGCTGTAGTGAAAGCAAGAGAAGACCTCCCGAAAATCGTTGCCACACGGACCTGTTGCCATCCCGCCCAGACAGGGACAGTTAATATCGCCATTGGAGAGGATAAGCCCTGGAAAGAGAATCAAAATTTGTATGAATCAAATTTGTAACTCTAAAACTCAATATTAATTTTTTTAAATGCATTGCTCAAAGTATTTTCTGATCGAGAAAATTGTGTATTTAATAATTTAAAGAAAGTATACTTAATGTTGAGTTCTTTACAAAATATTTTTTACATTTTTAATCACTGTTCCCGAAATGACTAATATCTGCCCCACTTTTGCAGTTTTTATCCATAACTAAAAATAATCATTTTTTGTGCGTGGCTATTTTCAATATAGCAAGTTGACATACGATGCTACAAAGGTCAACAATAGTTATTATTCTAAAGCAAACATTTTTTTTGAGGGGAAATCAAAATCTTACAATGCTCACCTCTCTGATTTTGACCCATATACACAACGTAATCAAAAATATCCAGACTCCCCTCTGCAATCATGAGGTGGCATCAGAGTGTGTGCGTGTGGCGGGGGAATGGTTCATGGAATGGACTCGACCCTTTTGTATTACTGCATGGCAATATAAATGCGGAAGGGTACAAGTATATTCTGCCTACGGTAGAGGACCACTTCGGTGATGACTATCAGCTTTACTCTGCTATCATAACAATGCTCCATTGTCATAAAGTTAAGTCTGTGAGGGAATGTTTGTGAATAATAGGCATTCCGAAATCGACTGGTCTGCAATGTACTCCATCGAACACTTACGGGAGAAATTAGATCGTCGACTTCGCTCCAATGAGGTCCCACATATTGACCTGCTCTAACTATAGCTCTTCTGGAAGAATGGGCTGTCATTCATCCAGAGATGTTCAGGCACTTGGTAGAAAGTCTTCCTGGCAGAGCCATGGCTGCGATAAAGGCAAAAGGCAGACCCACCCCATACTAATATCCATTATTGGGGAGTGTATCATGGGAAAAGTCTGAATATGGTTTGGGATGGGTGTCCGGATATTTTTAATCACAAGTGTACATTTATTACTATTTATATTTACAATATATATGTTTCCTTGTTTGTATATCTTCTAATGCAGAAAAATGGATTTTCAATGCAAAACTTGTCTGATAAAAATCTCAAGACCAAAGTAATTGCAGTTTCTCATATGTCATCAGAAACAAATTTTAGGCATCATGACGGCTACAACTTATTTTTTTTACGTGTGTATTTTCTTTTTTTTTTTACTTTTTCTTTAAAAATTTAAGAATGTCTTTGTATATTTGTTTGTCTGTTGTTTGTTTTTTAAAAGGACATGCACTAATTCACTAACCTGGTTGATCATCAACTAATTCAGGGAGTTCTACCGTACTGGGTTTTTCATGCTCTTCCTTTGTCACAAATAGGATTTTATCTTTTCCTAAATTAAAATTAAGAAAAACAAAAAAAAAACATATTAACAGAGATGGAAAAGACAATAAACTCAATTTTGTATTATACAGAAATTATAGGATTTCAGCAAAAGGGGTGTATACAGGGAAAAAAAAATGAAATTCATTTTGAACAAAGGGACTAATTTTTTCTTAGTATAGGTGTACAGGTGTCGGTATAGCTCTGAAGTCGAAACCAATTGAATGGTCATTGACCATATACATTTCAATGGCAATCTGAAGCTCACCATGTATTCTCTAATAAATAGATTTTGTGGCCTACCTATTAGTTCTTTTTTTTTTCAAAAATAAAGATAGGATCCAAAGAACCAGTAATTTACATTAATTTTCAACAATATTGAACGCTATTTTATAAAACAACATTTTTATATTTACAATTATATATCCTTAAAATAAGTTGTTTAGGAATTTCTCGTTAATATGTTCCTGAGATATTTAAGTGTTTTGTTAGATTTCCTATATCTTAATGCACAAAATAATAAAACAATTAAGGTATTAAACTAGTTAGATACTGAAAAAATTTTCTGCAAATGTTGGACATATTTTGTTTTTCAATTAAAAAATTGCGGAGAGCCAACACACAAGACTAGTTAAAACCACTATATATAGTTGAAAAGTTCACAACCGATTTCGCTTCTAATACGAGACTTTGAGAAAGAAGAGCCGCTTGCGTCGAGAGAAATGGACACGTGCTGAATATAGCTCCATAGTTTTTTTTTTCCTTTTATGACTGATCACGGTATTGTCTCAAGACACAAATATAAGATATCAACTATTAATAATGAATAAGTACAACAAGTTAAAGATTAAATGCGCAGCTGGTAATAAGTTGTTAAATAAGGCTGAATTAAGATGTCTCGCATGTAGCGTGGAGCAACACGTTGCTTGTGCGGAGGACGAATATGCAAGTACCGACTCCCCCGGAAAAATAAAAATTGGAAATGTGACAAATGTAAAAAGATTACAATAAGAAACAGAAGAGATGAGAAAGACCTAAATTCAACAGAACAAAGAATGGAATTAACAAAACAGGCCAATGAGGGAATAATTACACTTTCCTTAGAGGAGAATATGGATGAGTCCAATGTAAGTGTTGACAAAAACCTAGATCAAAAATATTCTGAAAGAATTACTAGAAATTAAAAAATCTATTCAATTCGTTAATCGTCAATACGAAGACATTTTGGAATAACTATATATATTTCAAGATACTCAAAATGATATAAATAGTAATTTAAAAAAAATGGAAATTGAAAATACCTTAAAAAGAGAGAAAATTTGAAAATTAGAGGATTCTATTAATGAATTAGAAGCACAACAAAGAAAAAAATAATTTAGAAGTAGTAGGAGTCCAAGAGAAAGACAATGAAAATTTAGAAAAAATACTGTATAATATTGCAAAGGAATTGAACATTCAAGACCACCTCAATCAAATTGACGCAACCACTAGATATGGAAATATAAGGAGAAATAAATACAAGCCAATAATAATTAAATTTAAAAACTGAAAGGATAGGGAACTGTGGTTTTCACAACAGAAACTTAACAAAAATTTAACAATGAGCTAATCTTTAATAATAACAATAAAGAGAAAATCAATATTAATGAAAATCTTACTCAGAATCTTAAAACTTTGCTCTGGAAAAAAAAGATGGAAGCTAGATCAAAAAATTCTAAATTTATATGGTTAACAAATATAAAAAACTTGTAAGAAAAAATGAAAATTCTAAAATAATACATATAAAGTGTGAAGAAGATATAAAAAACATAAATATTTCATGGCTGATAAAACTACTGAAATAGAACTGGGAAAGTTAAAATATTACTGATAGTTTTGAAAATTCGACTGGCGTCAAACACAGTAGCAATATAGTATTTCTAAATATTAGAAGTATTAGTTCAATTTCAATACTTAATTTCTAATCTAAACTCTAAAATTGAAGATATAAAGCTAATAATTTTAGTAGAAGTTAACGTCAAGATTGATGAAATTTTCAATTACAAAATTGCTGGATTTAATTCCATTTATGACCTTAGAATAAACTCAAAAGGAGGTGGGATAATAATATTTTATAGAGAATATTTATTTTAGTTACTATGGAGAAAGATCAGGTCACAACATATGAAAATATCATTTGTCATATTTAAAGATAATTTTTGAACATTTAATGATTTTCTTATATATATAAAATATGTAAACCTCCCCTCTCTAATAAAAATCTTTTCATTACGAATTAAAATCGAATCTTCATAAGATACAAAAAAAACATATATTTAAATCAACTAGTCATTGGAGACACAAATATGGATATAAACAAAAAAACTTTTTTAAATATTTTCAAAACGTTTACAACCTAGGTTTCAGAAATCATTACATAAAACGACCAGAATTGTAAGTGCAAAAACTTCGATATCTAAAACAAGTATAGTTCATTGGTTTCCGAAATTAAATAATTGTGAAATACAAGCAAATATAATTACATCAAAATCATAATTATGATGACAAAATGATCAGAAAATCCCATTCAATTATAATTTTGATCATTTTGGTATTGGATATTTCTGATCATAATCTCCTACAGCTTTTTCCCACACTTGTGAGGTCGCTGATGAGCCAGGCGCGCTTGCTCAATAATAATCGGTTTTGGCAAGAGGGTTTTACGGTCGGATACCCTTCCTGACACCAACCCAGATCAAAGGGTAACCAAAAGATGCAATAGACGGCCAAAGACGAAGAAGGAAACAACACATAAAAGAAAGTAAACACCCATGTCCTCAGCCGGGATTCGAACCCTGGTCCCGCCACATGGATGACACAGCAGATCGCCTCCTTATACCTCTCAGGCGTGGCAGAACGGACTGAATAGGGTATTTCTGATCATTTTGGTATTTTACTGGAAATTATCACCTCTACAATCACTCATACTGGTTATATAAAAAATTTAAAAACACATAACCTTCCTTTAAATGAGGATTGTTTTAATAATAAAATATATAATCTTACTCAAGAAATAAAAATAAATTATAATCAAGATCCAAATAAAATTATAAATAAGTTATTAAAACCAATTAAAAAAGCGAAAAAATATTCAAAAAGACATTCTATTAATAATTATATTCCAACTGATGATAATTCTAACAATTATAAAAAGTCATGAATAAACTCAAATTAAAACACATATAGAAGAAAAATAAATTACTTATAATATATAAGAATAACAAATAAGAAATATGAAAGCGAATACAAAATTAAAAGAAATTGGCTAAAAATTTTATTAAAAAACAAGAAAACCACATTGAAATTTAAATTTTAATCTAGTAGGCTAAAATTAATGAGTTATTTTCTTTTTTCTCTGGCTCTTCTCTCATTGCGCGACACACACACATACAAAGGGAGTGAAAAGAAACAATAATGTGAATGTAGTCCACGTGATCTAATGGATAGGAGGTCTAACTTCGGATTTAAAAGGTAGAAGGTTCAATTCCCTTCGCGAACGTTTCATTATAGAAATTTTTTTCTCAGGAAATTAACAATTGCGCCGGACAGACAGACAGAGAAATAAAAGATTTTAGTAATATAGATTTTTTGCACTTTTTGTACCGAACTATCAAGATAGACAAAGAATTATAATGAATCAAAAACATCATTAAACATCGGGATGTGACCAACGGATGAAAAAAAAAGTGTAAGGAAATATTTGTTTTCTTTTAGTTGAATTAATTAATAATATCTTCGCCACGTGTATTTATCCAAGTCTTTGGAAAAAATCTATAATTACTCCTATTTTTAAGGGAGGAAAATTTGATAATTTGAAAACTACAGACCGATTTCTTTATTATTAAATCTATCAAAAAGTGTGAAAAGTTTTTTAACTCAATCCTAAAACAATTATATTAAAAGTATGAACTTACTTAATGTAAATCAATATGCTTGTACCAAAACAATAGTAGTACGGTAAAATTATTAAAAAACTTAAAACAAAATATTAATAATAACTTAAATGAGGGTAATGTGGTGTACAATGCTTTCATTGACTTTAGAAAAGCATTTGACAGCATAAATCATAATATACATCTTAAAAACTTCATTGCATAGGTATTAGAGGAAATGTTTAAAATTTATTGGAAAACTATTTGAAAACAGAAAATTCAAAATTAAAATAAATGAACATTTAAGTAAATAGTTTAATGTTAAAAGGGGTATTCCACAGGGCTCTAATTTAGACCCATTACTTTTTAATATATATTAATATATGAATTCTATTAACAATTGCATAAAGTTTTCAAAAATATATGTTAATGCTGATGATGTCTGCTTATGTCGAGTAACAGAAACCAAAATAATGCTTATTATTCTTTGCAAAATGATTTAAATAATGTTATGAAATAGTCTTTGAATAATAAAATGAATATTAACTGCAAAAAGACTTAAATAAATGTTAATCAGAAATAAAAATAAAAAAGTTAATACGGAACTATGTTTCTTCTTACATAAAAAACATTGCTCTAATCTGAATTTTAATATTAACACTAGTTATAAGATGTGTAATTGTGATAGGATTGATAATGTACAGAGTCAAAGATTTTTGGATATTTATCTATATGATAAAGTAGCAGCAAAACCTGTCTGTCGACAGGCATAAAAAAAAATCTGAAAATTCATTTTTTTATCAACTATCAAATATAAAGTAAATGTAATCTAAATACTGTGCTAACTTGTGAATGAAGCTTCTACGGCAAAAATGGTTTTGAGTTTCGAAATCAGCGTAAACAGCTGAGTAAGTACAGTAGAACCTCATTAGAACGGACCCTGTTATAATGGACGTCGCTTATAACGGACAGTTTTAAAAAAAATTGTCAGCCTACAATTAAGGTGAGCGAAGTAAAAGACCATTTAAATTTTGTTATTCAATATGTTGAACAATCGGCAAATGAAAATGTGTTGCGTATTATGAACACTTACGGCACCTCCGTCAGTTATCAACTGAAGAAATAAGCAGCAAACAAACCCAGCAGAAAATAAATTAGTTTTTCAAACCAATGAATGTAAGCAATCAACATGAACCAGGACCTTCTTGTTCTAAAGATTAATGCAGTGTATACGTACACATCTTTTTCAATTCAATATATATGTCGAAGGCTGTTTTTTAATTGATATTTAATAAACAATTTTTGCAGCTAACTATTGTACTTTCATTGATGTATCCTGCTACATTACACCCCTATAAGAATTATTTGTTATAAACCGGACTTTCGTTAAAACGGACAACCTTCAGCCCCTATTAGTCCGTTATAATGAGGTTCTACTGTATGCTAAATTTCATTAAAATGGATGCAGTGGTAACAAAATTATTTGGTTTTGAACGTATGTTTTGTTAGAATTTCAGTTGTCGAGGTCAGTCCCCAAGAATAAATTTTCATGGAAACAACATGGAATGACACAATGAACTAATATTTTCATCCAATTTCAGTACTTTTGATTCAATGGTACCATTGAGAACCGTTGGATCTATCTTAATAGCTTACTTATATCGAGTTACAGACAGACAGACAGAGAGACATACGAACTTAGCAAATTCATATGTATATATATTATATAAATTTGATTCGATTGATGATTTGCTTTGATTTTTTTTTTTTTAATGTTTATCAGACCTATTAGGTGTACTTCTTTCCTGTACACCTGTAATATAGGTTCTGAGAGTTTAAACTAAAGGATCATTTTCCACCCAAAAAGAAAAACGAAATACCAACCATATCTAAAGTTTAATTTATCTAAAGAATAATTATTATTTCTGACTCATAACGCCGAAAGGCATTTAAAACTCACATTTGTATAATCTAAATACTGCGCTAACTTGTGAACGAAGCTTCTACGGCAAAATTGGTTTTGAGTTTCAAAATCAGCGTAAAAAACTAAGAAGTATGCCAAATTTCATTAAAATCGGTAAAGTGATAACAAAATTATTTGGTTTTGAACGTATTCTTTTGTTAAAATTTCAGGTAAAATTTCATGGAACCCACATGGAATGACAAAATGAACTAATATTTTCATCAAATTTCAGTATCCTTGATTCAATGGTACCATTGAGAACCTTGGATCTATCTTAATAGCATTATACAGACAGACATACAGACAGACAGACAGACGACATTAGCAAATTATATAAGTTGATTTCAGGGGGAAATCCATTATAATTTCATTATAATTAACAAACCTAATTCATTAACATATTTTTAGTCTTCTCATAAGAATCAGAAGACTAATATTCCAGTTTTGTCTGTGGACAAGTATCATTAAAATATCATTAGCAACAATCACAACAATTGCAACGACAATCGCAACAATCACAACATTTGCGTCTTATGTATGCGCAACGATCAGATTTATAATAAAGACAACGTGTACCATGCAATAGAGGAAATGTTTTTGTTTAGATGGTCTGATGAATCTCACATAGAAAAATGATCAAAAGACTAAAAAGAGAACCACTGCGAACTTCAAGAAAAAGTTATGCCAATTTGAAAGAAATACCTGATCAATGCTTTGTAAGCAGTTTATAACACTCAAAACCAAATACTTTGTAGCAATGAGGAAAGTAACTGGGAAATGAAGAGAACAAACATATGAAAGAAACTGTAACTGTTAATTACTTTTAAAAGTTTCATGTCTGCAAATATAAAGTGTGTTCTTTTTATTACACTTTTCTTTGTATTGTATCTGTAGTTATTTTTTTCTCTTTCTTGTTTGTGTCTTTCAGCAAAGGCAAATTGATCCGTTTAAATGTACTTTAAAAAGCTTTTTTTGGACTACGTTCCTAATAATGTTTGCTTTAATACGATTTAGTTTAATCTTATTAGCAATTCTATTTTAATAAGTGTCTTTAGCAAATTATATTAAAAATGGATACAATTTCGGAATACGTTGACAACAAATTCCGATTGGTTAGTATAGTTAGTATAGTTCTGTGAGTATAGTATCATTGGAGCAACCCATTTTAATTCTAATAGTACGGTTTAAGTTGGTAACGCTAGTATCGTGAAGGAAAGCTCCGTCAATTTTACATGGAACCAGTTAAAAAGCACAGCAGAATTGATTGGTGGCAAGTGTCGTCAGCTTGTCGACGTTTTACGAACCTGTTCCATGGAATGTTTAGGTTTATTGTCTTTACGTAGAGCATTAAGACAGCAAACAAGATTACAAAAAAATAAGCAGATGTAAATCATTAGACTCATTACAAGAAAAAAGATTTTCTGAAATTACAGAATCAGTAAGAAAGAAAGGAAGAAAGCAAATATTGATAGAATAAAAGAAATTTTAAAGGAAGACCAAAATAGAATTTACTTATAGGAATACCAAAGCGATTACGGATAAATTTTGTTGGAAAAAATGTATAAAAGTTTTACATTTAAATTTTTCTTACTTATTTAAGAATTTATGATAAACATTTAATGAATGTGAATAACACAGAACGAAATAGTAGTGAATAATCAATAATGTTTCATTTTGTTTTCAAGAGTAACATCTGTATATAATACCTTGCAATCGAATCGAAAATAGAATTTATCCTCTTTAAAAATCACAAATACAAAGTAAAATGTCTTTGAATTTCTTCTTAATGATACATACATGATGACTATGTAAACTTCAGACTAACGGGATTTTCAATGTTTCCATGAATCATTTGCGTATCTCTTTTTAAGTATTTCTTTTTAAGTATTTAGGTATTTTGTCAGATGTGGGGTTTCGTTCCAAGATTTCAAATGCCAGAAACAAAGAAAATAGCAGTACAGTCTATAAACAATTCATTGGCATCAGTTTAATCGCTCATAATAGTAATATTTCAGTGAGGTTTTCCTGTCGAGATGGTTTTCGGAGATGGCTAAACCCAGTTAGTACTAAGTTGAAGCGTAGCAGCAATTACTGAAGCTCAACATATGCTTAGTAACTTAGCTTCATCTGGACAGTATGGTATTCTGATAATGAAATATACGTATTATCTTGCATAAAAAGACGATATAAGTAGGCTTTTAAATAATACTCCATCTGTTCCGAAATACTGTTACGATTTGTATTCAACATAAAGAATTATTGAAAATAAATTATATTGTTAATTAAACATATATTTTATATAAAATTTAGACGTTTTCTATAATTCAATGAACATTTTACATCGATAAGATAGTCTAATGCATTATAAAATTATTTATAAAAAAAATTGTTTTTTTAATGAAAATTTTGTTTCAAAATACTGTTTCGATTTATTATTATAAACTTGAAAATCTAATACAATTTTCTCGTTTTCAGTGAAAAATAGTAAAATAGTAACAGCATTTTGAAAATTCTAAATAGTTAGGTACTTCACTGATCAATAGATGGCTTTAATGTTTGTAGATATGTTTGGAAGTTGGTACAATGAATAAAGTATTCTTATCGCTTCAAGATTGTATGTCAGCAATATTGAAAGTCAAAGGGGGAAATTGCCACAAACAACCCCGTATTGGATGAATCGACTAATCAACCAAGGAATCTTGCCAATTTCTCTTTTACTTGAACAAAGTGTACTGGAAAAGCCCCTTGAATTTTTACAACAATAAATAATCTGGATTTTTGATTTAATAGACACTTTTTTTTTATATATATACACACGTGTACTTGTGTATATATGTGCGTGCGTGCAAATGTGTGTGTGTGTGTAAGTACATATACAAGGTTTCTCTTAAATTATTATTTTCTAAAAAAATCATTTTATTAAAGATATTTTATTTTTTCTAGTCAAAAACAGTGATAACAACAAATCGGAATAGTATTTTGGAACAAAAAACAACGTGAAATCGAAACAGTATTTCGGAACAGAGGGAGTATTTAGTTAATATGAAATATGGTATCAAGGCATTGCTATGAAGCGCTTTATTTTGTAATACTCGTCTCTGTTTCTTTAATTGTTCTACCTCATTCAGTTCCATAAGTAAATGCGCTTAAATAAAGAAACTTACGACCACAAGGCCGAATGATTGCTTTAATTTTATCTTATTAGATAGAAATTACTTAAACTTAATAAAAATATTCAAAAATTGACTCTAATTTTTCCTTCAATACTTCAATGCGTCAAGCAGTTAGGAGAAATAGTTAATTACTGTTTACTTACCACAATAGTCACTGTCGATACGGCCTGAAGACATTAGGCCCTATTAGAAAGCGTCTTTTTTTCTATAAAGCTTTTGATGCTTCAGATTTTTTAGTGGTTCTATCACTTTCGGATATAGAAGTTAAAGCGCAATTATAAAGAGACATTGTCTTTAAGAATGAACGATTGTCATTTCCAAAAGTTTTCAAAAAGCTACGTATTTTTTTATTTTATAAAAAATAAAAGCAAAGTAAACATTTCATACGTCAAATAATTAAAAGAAATAGCTAACTACTTGTTAGTTACCATGCTATAATATGAAGAACTTACTCATTTTAAAAACATTCAAAAACAGTTATTCATTTGATCCAACCAGGACAACATCTCTTCCTAATTGCGCTTGAACATGTTTGTCCAAAGTAAAACAAAGAAACTAAAACTAGTATTATAAACTAAAGCGCTTCAAAAGAATGCAGGGGTGCTCAGACTTATAGTGTCTGCGATCGACCACAAAATATTTAGGTGACAAGCGATCGACGGCCGACTATTAGGACTAGGCTAAGGCATAGCTACTAAAGAAAAAACGTATATAATAAAGAAAAATGCTTTTATTGCACATACTTAGATATACAAAATTGATAAATAATAGATTACGTAACTAATTGCATGATTATATGATAACTTAGTCTTAAATTGCTAATTTTGAGTGGATGTTGACGCATGTGGCTGCATATCATCCACGTGCATTTCAAAGGATGGCACGTAATTACTGAGCGCCAACCGGAAGCATGATAACAGATGTTATCGCCGATTGCGATATTTTGATTTAATTATTTTCATTTCTGAAAATGCAGATTTCGCACAAGTTAATTGAAGAGCTATTTGTTTCAAACATGGATATTTTGTCTTCCGGTATCAAAGACCAAAATTTTGTATCTGTTGCTCTGGCTTTGAGATATATATCTGACATTATCTGCAATACCTCATTTTGGACAGAAGAGATCTCCATATTGAAAGTGTTTGATATTTCAGTAGCAGATTTTTCAACGTCATCACAAGAAAATGGATAAGTCATGGAAGTTACAATATCCGTCAGTTTATCGAACTGAGAGAAACGTCTTTCAAACTCGCTCAGAATGTTTTTTAGCTCTGTCTCTTAATTATCATAGTTTAAGTGAGAACTTGCTCTTGCTTCCAAAGATGGAATATTTTTGAGATCCTTTTTGTTCAGTTGATTAATCAATAACTTCAATTTATTTTTAAAAGAGTATATTGCGCTAATCATGTCGATAAAGGTTTGATTTTTACTCTGTAGCTCCAAGTTAATGATACTCAAAAACAATTTGTCATATCTGATAAGAAAGCTAAATCACAGAACCCCTTTTCCTTTTTAAGTTTTTCAGTGTCGTCACCTCGTTCATCTAGAAAAGAAATAATTTCAGATAGTAATTCATGGAACCTTTTTATAAATTTTCCGTGGCTCAACCACCTCACGTCTGTATAAAGAATTAAATCAGTGTGCTCAGCAGACTCGCTAGCTTCCAATTGAAGCAGGGAAAAGAAGAAGGGCCCAACTCAAAGGTGAGAAATTTTACAGGAGAAGGTTTTTGTCTTAATAAAATCTACTGTAGGATGTAATTTATAATTTTGTTTGCTGGTGATGGTAGAAGTACTTAATATCAACCATTATCAGCAAACAAAATGATGAAATACATCCTAGAGTAGATTTTATTAAGAAAAAAAAACCTTCTCCTGTAAAATTTGTCACCCTTGAGTTGGGCCCTTCTTCTTTTCCCTGCTTCAATTGCACTTTGAGGAGGCGTCTTTGCAAGCTTCGCGCAAGGATAGAATTCACGATCTTCGTGGCAATATCTGTGACATCTTTCATATTTAGTATTTTTGAGCATAAAACTTGCTGATGAATGATGCAGCAATGATGCAATGGAATGTGTAAAACGATGGGAAGTTATTATTTCCTCGACACAAATCAACAAACCCATTTTATTGCCAGTCCTGGATGGTGCACCATCTGTTGTAATGCCCACGATTATATAAATCGGTAGCACATACTTTTTTACAAAATTCAGAAAAGCGTTGTAAATATCTTCTCCGCGAGTTTTTTCTTTCAGTGGTAGCATTGTCAATAATTCATCTTTAGACGACATATCAGAAAATACCACTCGAATGAAAATATGTATATTACTGGGCAGTATCAGTCTTATCGGAGGACTCGTGAAACTGCAAAGAAAAGTGTCTACATTCCATATCACTTTTCAGTTTGGTCTCCAAATCACTGCTCATGATCTCGACACGTCTAATAGCAGTTGGACAAGATAACTGGACCTCCTTGATAGCAGATATAATATCTGTTTCATTTTTGAAGTCATTAAGCAGTACATCTGCCGCTTCAATACATGCTTCTTTCACTACCGTTCCATCTTCGAAAGGTTTCTTGTGTTTTGCCAGTATGTCGGAAATTTTAAAAGACACAATTGTTGCAGCTACAGATTGTTTAGCTGGTCATGGATTGCTGGTTTGACTGGTTATGGATTGCTCTGCTTTCAAACTAAATCTTGAAGTTTTCGTCTTCTTAACTAACTTCTGTGGAAAATCTTTTTCATAGTTTTTATGCACGGTTTCATAATGCCTTTCTAAGTTCCCGCATTTAGGCAATAGCAACTAAGCTCGACAAAGAAGGCAAATACACTTATCTTTGGCCGTAACCAACAAGAATTCGTCCTCCCAATCACTATTAAAATGATAGGTTTTACTTTTTTTCGCCGCAATCATTTTATGTTGCAAATTCTATGTACAAGTATTCTAATAACTTAGTAATAATGAATGAGATAATGCTGCGTTTGCTTTATATATGAAAATCTAATTCTAGAAGAATCTGTAAAATTCTAGCCAATCAGAGCACAGCGTGACGCGATCGAGTGTTGTCTAGAGAACAATGCTTTCGATATAGTGCGCAAGCGTAATGAATTACAGGTCTCAACTTGAAGTGAAACTATTATTATTAAACAATTAATCTAGACTAGAATTTTCGGAGTCCGTAATGTGTAATTATTATTTAAAAGTGTTGCATAAGTGTGACCGCCGCAGAAATGAGATTATTTTGTATATTATTTCCGCGATCGACTCCAAAATCTCTCGCGATCGACAGTTTGGGCATCCCTGCCTTAAGGCCTACAAATACCTCCAGATTCCAAATACCTATATTTAAGTATAGATGGCGCTGGCAGGAAACGCTTTATTTTGTAATACCCATTTCTGGTCCTCTGGTTGTTCTACCTCTTTCGAAAAAAGAAGTTAAAATTAAAACCGAACTATGGAGAGACGTTGTTGTCCTCCTCAGAACGAACGATTGTTATGTTTGAATGTTTTCAATAAGTTTAGATTCTTTCAATAAAAAAAATACACACAGAATAAACATTTCACTACGTCAAACAGTTAAAAAAATTGTGAACTACTGGTTAGTTACCATGCTTTTTAATTATGTCTATTTAAATAATTTAGAATAACTGAAAAGCTTGGTAACTAACCAATAGTTAACAATTTCTGTAACTGTTTGACGCAATAAAATATTTATTTTGTTTTTACGTTTTATGGAAAATACTAAACTTAAAAACTTTAAAAACCAACAATCATTCGTTCTAGAGATACAACATCTAAACAAACTTGTGCTTTAACTTCTCTATTCGAAAGCGATTAAACAACGAAGGAATAAAATAAAGCGCTTCAGCACAATGCCTTAAAGCCACATCTAAAGATTCCAAATACTGCAAATTTTAATTGAAGGTCTTTGGAATCTGTAGACCCGAAGACATTTTTTTGAAGCGCTTTATTTTGTAATACTCGTTTCAGATTTGATTGTTCTACTTTTATCGGTACCATCATCAGTAGCGTTTGTTCCGTCCGTCCACTCCTAATAACTCCCAAATGGAAGGTCGGATCAGCAAACGGATTTCACCATCGTGTTCAAAGGCTCAAATTTGTTCGTCCTTATCAGCTCAAATGACAAACAATTATAAACAAAGGTTTAAGTAAAAATGTAGGTTTCATTGAGTGAATAAAAGTTTATTAAAACAGTTTAATAATTCACATTGGTTTTCCAGACTGGAACCCAAGGAAGTAAACCAAGTCCGAGGATGCCTGTTTAACGCCGTCTGTAATGGCTCGGTAAAGGCGTGATGACTGGAACTCCGTATTCTGTCCAGCGCCGGGAAATCGTCAGCATCTTGGCCATGCTCGATGCGTCCTCGGCAGCAAGGACATTGGATACCCGTACTCCTGAAAGTGCTGAAATATAACTAAGGCCTATTCCTCTCGGGAAGGCCGATAGTATAAGAGAATTTTACTTCAGTGGGGCTTCAAAAGGAGAATTGGTTATCCCGGGCCTGGTCCCTTACGTGCAGTGAACGGACACGTTTTCCCTATATCTGGGCTATCCATCTGCAGTAGGCATCTAATGAGATGTGCGTACTTGTTAATCTTTGCAAATTGGTTAGATCCTCGGATAGGTAGGAGTCTGCTTCTTCCAAGAGCTATGGTGGCGAACTGCCTTGATGGAGTAGTTTTATGGAAATACTAAACTTAAAAACTTTAAAAAATAACAATCATTCGGTCTAGAGGGACAACGTCTCATCATAAATTGATCGTAACTTCTCTATTCGAAAGCGATTAAACAACCAAAGAAACTGAAATTACAAAATAAAGCGCTTCAGCACAATGCCTTAAAGCCACATCTACAGATGCCAAATACTCCAAGATATTTTTTGAAGCGCTTTGTTTTGTAATACACGTGACAGCTTTGATTGTTCTACTTTTATCGGTACCAAAATCAGTAGCTGTTGCGTTTGTCTCGTCCGTCCACTCCTAATAATTCCCGAATGGAAGGTCAGATCGACAAACGGATTTCGCCATCGTGTTCAGAGGCTCAAACACTTGTTCCTCCCCATCACTTCAATTGAGGAACAAAGTTTTGGTTCTGGGTAATTTATCAACATTTTTCAAATTTATCTAATTTAATTTTCTGATCAAAATTTATACATTCGAGAATAACTCCTAAAAGCTTAATCAAGTCCATTTATCTCTGAAGCCTTCTCGGAGTTTCTAAAACATTTGTTGGCAGAGTTGCCGTCATTTTATATTTCGACCTTGCTGCTTAGGCATGTCATTTGAAAGGCCTAATTCACGTCTGAACCTCTGCTGAGCTTCTTTTTTCTTCCGAGAAGTCTTTTCTTTATTATCAGAACCCTTTGCTTGCCATGTTTCAATTTCTAGCTAGTACGAAATGTGGAGAATGCATTCGAATAACCTGATCCATGAGTGAAGAGGTGATATTCCAAATGGAAAAGAATTCTGTTTTCACTTGTTTGCTTATGATGACGTTTAAATGATTCATTTCCTTGGGTTCTGCCCCCCACAGATAACCATTCTGGGCAGAAGAAAATGAGGATACTGCATTACAAACTTTACTGTTCACAATGATAAATATTAAAGTAAGTGTTATTTTCAAATCGTCCAGTGTGATTTTGGTGGGCATGGGGTAAGTGTGTATATTGTTGTTTTATTTTATCAACTTCTGTAGTAACTAAATCGACCTATTCTTTGGCGAACAGGAATTTGATACAGCGGCTGAACCTAGTAGAAGATATAACAGGGTTTTCCAAAAGACGAATTTTAATTCATCTACACCACAATAAATTTATGAGGGAACCAGAGAAATACTAAATATGCTTTCATCACTGCATTGTTCATTAGAAGACTTCAGTTTGTATCTATTCTGCTCTGATCCATCACACCTCCATTTTATGATCATGTTGCAAGCAGAAGTTTTACGGACTCGCAATTTCTCGCTGATTTCTTCAATTTGACACACTGTTATTGAATAAAACCCTGAATCCAATTGAACATTTTTTTAAGGTGCCTAACAGCTTTTGACATAATACTTGGGTCATTTTGGTGACTTTCAAATAAAGAATATCAAATAATAAAAATTTAAATTGTATATTTTTAAGTATCAGAAGTTTAAGAAAAACTTTTGATTATCTAAAACTGGAAATACAAAACATCATTAGGAATATTGATATTTTAATACTTGTTGAAATTACGGTCGGACCTCTATTTAACGAAGTCGTTAAATCCCGAAAAAAAGTTCGTTATATGGAAAATTCATTAAATAGAAAATCACCTTTTAAAATTACTTTAAACTACATAAAACAGATTTAAAATACATAAACAATAAATATTATTAAAAAAAGTAATAATTTTAATGACATAAAGCATACATTATCACATGCGTACTTAAATTTTACTAATAAAGTCTGTTAATTTTGTCTTGAGTTTTTTTTCTTTTGAAAAAGTGTTTTCGCTCATAGTAAGTCTCGCATCTTTGCAATGCACTAAAAACCCCTTCAATATTTTCTTCAAATTGTAATCCGCGTCGGATTGTTTCAAATGAATTTAGCATTTCATGGTATGAAGGTTGCTTTTTTTTTATTTCTGCAACATGATCATTTCCATTTTCATCATCTTCATCTTCATCGCAATTCATAGCTGTATTGTTTTTATTTTTCACACTGTCCAAAATATCCGATTAAGTTAGTGTTTCCGAGGTCTCAACTTCAAAATCAAGTGAAAGATAATCATTAATCAGCACATCATCGTTAATTTCTTCTTTTTCCCTCAGGTGTATCCAAATTTCATTCATTTCCTCTAAGGGAATGTTGAAAATAAAAACATTTCAAAGTGAAAAAAAAAAAATAGATACCACGAAAAAGTTCGTTAAATAGAAAATGCACTTCGTTATTTGGGGGTTATTTTACGAAGAAATTAGCAAAATGTTCTTGGTTCCAAAGAAAAGTTCGCAAAATAGAGGTTCGTTAAAAAGAGGTCCGACTGTTATATAAATTCAGGAGAACCAGAACTCTTATCAACTTTTATGTTTTAATATGATTTATAAAAAACAAAAAAGATGGTTGTTTATTGATTTACTATGAAAAAACGAATATTATAAAAGAAATAAATATTGATACAATTACCCATGAAAATTTAACATACACTGTAAGTAATAATACATATGATTCTCAAATAACTTTATTAGACATCTACAGACCATCTAAAACTAATAAAAAAGATTTCTTAATATAATTACAAAATATTTTAGAATATCTTATATCTAACGTATGCAAAAAATTATGCCATGCAAAAACATATGAAAAGTTATAAGCTCTGAAAAATCTCCGAAAACAGGAAGTGACCGTTACAACACTAGCGCGCATAGCGGTGAAATGTGAAAATATTTACTTTCAGTTTTAGTATTACAAATGATCAATTTAAGTTTGTATTATTTTAAAGATATGTTTAACATTTTAATACATTTATTTAACATTGCTGTAACATCTTTAATTACAGTACAACTTTTACAATAATACTTCATCAGAAATCATTCAAAACAAGGAGCAATTTCACACCAACCTCATTTGATTGCAGACAATTTTTTCGAATTTAATAAATTGTAAACATGATTTAAATTTAATTAAGCATAACTTTTTAGCGACCGATTTGGGAGCTATTGTGATTAAAATGGACAGCTATTGCGCCAGTCCTGTCTCCCAACAACTCATGAACTGAGACTCTTTTCGTTTTCTTTTGATCTTAAGATCACAGACGAAATTGTTCAGATTTTCAAGAAAAGAAAAACAATGATATTCAAAATTTAACAAGTTGACCTTTGGGGGAAAAGATATGAGCGAATAAACTCACAAGTCATCCCTGAAATAGTATTTTATTTTCCCTTCTCATGATTTTTATTTTGAAAATTAGGAAGATGCAAGAAAAATCTACTAAAATAAATAAGAAAAATAAAGATATAAAATAAAATAAAATAAACATTCAAAGTGATTTCACTGGGATGCGCACCTATCTGTCAACCATGTGATGTTTATTTCTACAGACAAATCAAAGATTTCATTAAACGTCTGCAAAATTACACATTGGTAATAGAATGAAAACGAGAATAATTCCATTCCACAAAAATAGTCTGTAATCAAATGAGGTTCTTGTGAAATTGCTCTATGTTTTGAATGTTTTCTGATGAAGTATTATTGTAAAACATGTACTGTATGTTAAAAGTGTTGCAGGAATCTTTAATAAATGTATTAAAATAGTAAACATTTCGATATATAATTTATGTTTATCTGTTTTTGACAGCATAACATGTCTGCAAGTGAGTTTTTTATTGTTGTTTTTGCTTTTGAGGCTCCACTGCGATTCCGAGAAATATAAAGTTTTTGAAGAAAAGCCAACTTTTCTCATTTTTTTTTCGCCAACTAAAATACGAATCCCTCCTCCTGGTTCATCAACTCAGTCAGTCTGTCTACCTGTGTGTGTATGTGTGTGTGTGTGTGTGTTCCTGCTAATTTAAAATATATATATATATAGTAGAACCTCAGTATAACGGACCAATAGGGGCTGAAGGTTGTCCGTTTTAATGAAAGTCCGGTTTATGACAAATAATTCTTATATTGGTATAATGCAACAGGGTGTACATCAATGAAAGTACAATTGTTAGCTATAAAAAGTGTTTTGTTATATATCAAATAAAAAACAGCCTTCAACATAGTAGGTTGATTTGAAAAAGATGTGTATGTATATACTGCATTAAGTTTTAGAACAAGAAGGTCCTGGTTTATGTTGATTGCTTGCTTACATTCAATGGTTTGAAAAAATAATTTATTTTATGCTGGATTTGTTTGCTGCTTATTTCTTCAGTTAATAACTGATGGATGTGTTCATAATATGGAAACACATTTTCATTTGCCGATTGTTCAAGATATTGAATAACAAAATTTAAATATAATTAAGTAATTTAGTTTACTTCGCTCACCTTAATTGTAGGCTGCCAATTTTTTTAAAACTGTCCGTTATAAGCGACGTCCGTTATAATAGGGTTCGTTATAATGAGGTTCTACTGTATATATGTAAAGCCGGACAGTGATGTGGAATTTGAAAAATGTCAATACATAAACCATATCACTGTTTCTGTGAAGATACGGCCAATTTATCCTCACGTCATCAACGGCATAAGCGGAAAAATTAGAAAAATTAGAAATATAGGTAACATAGGTTAATTTTATTTTTATATTCTACATTTTCTAAATTTTCTAAATTGCAAATGATTGTTGAAATATTTGCTTTGCAAACTCTAAGGATTGGCTTTGAGTTTTGTCCTTTCGATATGTATGCCTAATTTTGAAGTTTATATAGTAATGCTTCTTTTTAAGATATTTATTTATTTATTTATTTATTTATTTATTTACTACTTATTTTGAGTGTTTGTTGGATTAAAATCTTGTCCTGTTTTTGACAAAATTAATATAAAACAATGTTACAACTGTGGTAAGTATGGGCATTTGGCAAAATTCTGTACCCAAGTCCAACCTGCTTGCACTCACTGTGGTGAAGGTCATTGTTATAAGGAGTGTAAAGTAAAACATACAAATTCTAATATCAAATGTGTTAATTATATTAGATGGTCTAATAGATTCAATGTAATTAATGTAGATATAAATCATAAAGCTACAGATCCAAATTGCCCAACTGCCTTGAAGGTAAAACAGAAATTCATTGCTAATATAGATTATGGGAAATATGGATACAACTTGTGATTTAAATGTGTTACAATTAAATATGCATCACTGCAGAGCAGTAACATGCAATTTAGTTAAATTCTTAAATGATAATAAATTTGATGTAGCTCTGTTACAAGAACCTTATACTTACAATGACAAAGTTGTTGGTTTCCCATCACATTATAGAATAATCCATTGTACTATTAGTAAACCTTTAACATGTATTCTTATTTGTAATCCTCAATTATCTGTTGTATTTTTAAAACATATGAGTAATGAGTGGTGCACAACTATTTCTGTCATGTTGGATAAAATAATATATTTCTCTTCAATCTATTGTAAACCTTCAGTTGACATTGTAGACACTGTAAATGACTTAAACACGCTTTTAGGCAACATTTCTAAAAACAGCTTTATATTGGAGTCGATTCAAATGCTAGAAGCACATCATGGTATGATAGGATTGACAATGATAGGGGTAGGACTTTTGAAGAATATATAATAACCCAACAGTTAAATATCATAAATGACAAAGAAGGCCCTACTTATATATCACCAATGGGGGAGAGTACAATTGATCTCACCTTGGCAGGAAATTATTCCATGAAATTAATAAATTTTTGGGAAATTATGGAAGAATAAATGTGCTCTGATCATGCTGCTATTAAATTTGTATTAAATACAAACCTAACTAGATATGAAACCACTGACAGAAACTATAATCTAAACAAAGCAAACTGGAATATTTTTCAAGACCAGCTAAGAAGTAAAATTGATACACTGCACATACATCACGAATTTCATTAATAATGAAACTCTGAAGGAAAAGGAGTGCGATTTTCAAGAGAAGCTGAAGGAAGCGGGGATTGATGCCAACAACTTTACAGAAATGATTCAACATACTGCGTTTGACATAGCTCCACAGAACCAACAGAGAAAGCGTAGATGGTGGAATAATAAATGTGAAGAAGCTCTTAGACAAAAGAAGAAAGCTTGGAACTATTGGTGTAGCAGGAAAACAAGTAGCAAGTGGAATAGCTATCAATCTGACAAGAAACAAGCGGATAAAACTATTAGGGGACAAAAGAGGTGCTTTGAAAAGGAACAACTTGTATCTATAGAAGAACATTTTAAAAAATATAATGCAAGGGATTACTACAAAACATTCAATAATTGTATGTCTGGGTACGTTTCGCAATCTCTATGCTTCAGGAAAGAAAATGGAAAACTAGCACTTAATAATAACGAAAACTGTAAGCTATTAGCAGAATATTTTGAAAAGTTATTGAACTGTGAAAAACCGACCAAAAAACTGGAATTCCATGATAGCATCCCTAATAAAGATTCAGAACCACCAAGTCTTGATATGATTAAAAAATACATCCAACAACTAAAAAACAACAAAGCCCCAGGTGAAGATGGCATCACAGCAGAGATTCTAAAAGCTAGTGGAGATTTAGGTGCCACTATTATAAAAGAAAAAATGGACAAGATCTGGGACACCGAGACAATTCCAGAAAATTGGAAGGTTGCATTAATTCACCCACTTCATAAGAAAGGGAATAAAACAGACATTAATAATTACAGAGGAATCTCATTATTACCAGTAGAATATAAAATCTTATCCAAAGCTTTTTTGGACATTCTAAATCCCCAACTGGATAAACATATTGGAGAATATCAAGCTGGGTTTAGGAGTAGTAGACCCTGTCCAGAGCAAATTCTAAACCTTAAACAAATAATTAGATATTTGAAAATATCAAATAAGAAGATAGTGCTAATATTTGTTGATTTTAAAAGGGCCTATGATTCGATTGACAGAGATTCTCTTTTTAAAACCCTAAAAGAATTTTCAGTAGATAAGAACACTCTGGAAATAATAAAACAAACTTTGACAAACACGGTGTCTAAAGTTAAATTCCATGGAACTATTTCTAGTCCTTTCCAAATTGTATCAGGAGTCAGACAAGGAGATGGTTTGTCCCCACTCCTATTTAATTGCGTGTTGGAAAAAGTTCATAGAGAATGGATATGTGAGGAAGAAAAACAAAAACTTAATAAATACATTATGTTGGGTAGATCTAAAGTATCAATTAACTGTTTGACCTTCGCGGATGATCTAGTAATATTAGATTGGAAACATAGAAAATGCAAAAAGAAGAGTAGAACTCCTAAAGGAGACAGCAGAAAAGGTGGGATTGCAAATATCCTTTGAAAAAACAAAATACATGACCAATGAAGACAATTCACCAGGAATTCTTAAAACTAAGTACGGCAACATTGATAAAATGGATAACTTTAAATATTTGGGTGAAAATATAAATCTTAAAAGTGAAAAAGAAGCAATTAAAATTAGAATTGAAAAAATGAAAAGAGCATACATGAAAGTAAGAAATATGTACAATAAAAGATATTTATCTAAAGCCGTTAAATTGAGACATTATAATACAGTTGTAAAACCTGAAGTGCTTTATGGGTCAGAAACACTATTACTAACTGGATGCAAAATGGCACTAGAAGATTTGGAAAAGAAAGAAAGAAGAATCTTGCGAAAAATATTAGGTCCAATCAAGAATAAAGATGGCGATTGGGTTTTGAGACCAAACAGAGAAATTTACTTGCAATGCCCTAAAATAACGGATGATATCAGGAAAAGACGTATTACCCTTTATGGGCACTTAGAGAGAATGAATGAAGATAGATTAACAAAGAAAATCCATACTTTCTTCCAAAACAGGAAAACAGACAAAAAAAATGGGTGGAGTGGCAAAGCAATAAAGGACTTAGAAGAAATGCAGATTGATCGGGAGACCCTACTCAGCAGAGACAAATTCAGACTAAAAGATAAGAAGTTTAAAGGTTTTCAGGAAGACGTAGGGAAAAGGAAAACAACTGGAGCCAAATGGTCGGATGAAAGGAAAAGAGTCCATTCGGAAAGGATGAAAGAGTTTTGGAGAAAGAGGAAGGAAGAGAGAAGAAAATAGTTATCTTAATGTGGTCCTTAGTTGGCCTGAAACGATTATTAAAAAAAAATAATGAAATATTATCTCAATAGAACTGATAAATGGTGGAAAAAAAAAGATATATTTGAAAAAAAGATGTGGAAATTATAATAATTTAAATATGTATAACAAAAAAGAAGAAAATATGGCAATATAGGAAAATTAACATTGGAGCATATTATTTTATATTGTGAAAGTTTTATAGCCGAGTTCACCAAACTTCGATGAACTTTGATGGCTGCATTGTGGACGTAGCCTTTGTTTTAAAATTGTGTGAAAGGAAACAAACATTAATAAAAAGAAATTTATCAAGTTTCTGAATAAATTTCCTTTTTATACATGTTTGTTTCCTCTCACACAATTTTAAAACATAGGCTAAACTTTTTCTTGGGTGCACTCGGCCATTAAAATAGAAAGAGATAAATGGTTAAAACTGAAGAAGAAACATACAGAGAAAGAGATAATAGTAAAAATGTTATATGAAGCAAGGGCGTAGAGAAGGGGGGGGGGGGGCCGAGGCCCCTCCCGAAATAATGAAGATATGTCCTCTCAACGGGTTTTTTTTTTTTTTTTGGTTGAACAGATAGGTTTTCATTGTTTTGTTTTTTTGGTTGAATAGATTTTTTGGCCCTGGCCCCACCCCCCCCGAAATAATGAAGATATGTCCTCCCAATGTTTTTTTTTTTGGTGGAACAGATAGGTTTCCATGGGGTCTCTAAGTAATTATATTAATCTTGGCCCCCCCCCCCCGAAAATATATTCTATATACGCCACTGATATGAAGCGAAATGTAACATAAATTTATGTATGTTTATAAATGATGTAATTGAGAAGTGGTCTGATATAATAAGAAATACAAAAGCAATTATGTGATAATAAAAAAAAGAGGCGTCCTCCTCTCCCCGTGTCAAGGCGGTAGCCCGTACAGGGGTTCAATTAATTAGAACTGTTGTATATCACTAATATTAGAAGCATTATTATTGTTTAGTATTGTGTAAAAAAATCACCAAATGAAATGTATCAAATGTGCAATTAAATCTTTTGATATTTAATTAATTCGGTGGAATTTGAATAAATCTTGGCATCCCGAAATTTTGAAAATGATGTTATTTTTTTGGATTGTTGCTGATCTTTCCCTAACGTGTGCCCCCCCCCCCCCCCCCCACTTCCCCAAAATAAAATTCATTATACGCCCCTGACTCGAACTATAAATAAATAAACTGTAAAAGGGGGAAAATAGGGATGATTCCTAAAGATTCTGAGAATTTAGGAAACGTTTTTCCGTATTTAAATTTTTATTCAAAGTTTATTGAAGAATTTCTTTTTCTCTCTGTTAGTGATATTGTTATTTCGATATAATTATCGAAAATTACTTCGAAATTCGCATATCACAGAAAAGTAAAAAATTATTACATGTTTATTGTTGGAGGTTTACAACTAACGCAGTCATTTCTGGCGAGATAGTTTCAGCACATTCCTGATAACACAAATGACCTTCCACTGGTATTATTTTTATTTCGAAAATTCCGTGGAAATTTTTATTAAAAAGCATCATTTAAGAACGTTTGAAAATGTTTTTGCAATTTTCCCTTTTAATTTACGCCTGAAGTATTATTTTTTCAATTGAAAAATTCTGCATGTTTATAAAAATTTGAATTAACGACTGAAATGTTTGAATGGGCAAAAATGCATATTTCCAAAAAACTAAGCAAAATCTTTTACAACTATCTTAGAAAGCAACCAATTAAGGAAAGAATTAAGATCTATATTGATTAGTCCCAACTTACCAAAGTATGCAAATTTTATAAGGAATTGAAAATGAAATGAAAAAGAAAATACTTATATGTTTAATAATTTTTAATTTCATGATTTAGAATCGCTCTCTTCTCACTTAGTTATTTAGAATAATTTTGACTTAATATTTGGGTAATTCTCCTGACTTTCAAATAAAGAATATCTAATAAAAATAAAAGTTTAAATTGTTATATTTTTAAATTTTAGAAGTTTAAGGAAAAATTTTGATTATCTAAAATTGGATATACAAAACATCATTAATAATGTTGATATTATAATACTTGGTGAAATTAATGTAAATTTAGGAGAACCAGAATTCTTATCAACTTATGTCTTTTAATATGATTTTTAAAGTAAGAGAAAACAAAAAAGATAGTGGTTTATTGGTTTACTAAGAAAAAACTTATGTTATAAAAGAAATTAATATTGATACAATTACCCGTGAAAATTAAACATGCACTGTATGTAATATTACAAATGATTTTGAAATAACTTTATTAGCTATTTTCAAACCACCTAATATTAATAAAAAAGATTTCTTAACTGAATCGCAAAATATTTTAAATTATCTTATTTGGAATCTAGCAATGAATTTAACTAGCTGAAGATATTTTAACAAAACAAAATGAGAAACAAGAGCAGCACATGAGTAACAAGAGCTGGCCGTTCC
>JAFIDM010126292.1:0-36053 GCA_023159025.1 Thereuonema tuberculata | reverse complement strand
AGAATAAACACAGTCAGAAAACCCAATTAAACAAAACCGTATGGTTTCTAATTGTCTATTTCTTTAAATAAGTTCTAATATTTTAATAAAAAACTTTTGAATTTGGCGTGTTTTAATTTATAAAAGGAAAGACTTCTTTTTAATAACGAAATGAATGGTTTTAAGTTGAAAGGTTATTGAAAAGAAACTGAGTATCATATAGCTGGAAGCATAATTAAAAATCGTTTGTTTATTTATTTTTTAATAAATCATAATTAAAATCACTTCAAATTCAATTCGAAGAACCAAAATGAAGTAGATAGTTGTAACAAGGAAACCTCTCGAATCCTAAAAATTCAGATTTTAATGAAACTTTGCAGAAAGGGTCACATAGACCTCAAATAGGACACATTAACTTAAACTCTTATAACCTATTAAATTTGTTATATTTTGTATCTTAATAAAACTGTAAATCTCATTATTACTCCACCATGTGATTGGGGAAAAAAATACAATCTTTTCAGCAAAATAATGCAAAAATCCTTTGAGATTGCTTAGACCAAGGATGGGAAGATTTTTATCATTGGAAGATGACATACAAAGCGGAGTCTTCATAAGAGCATTGTATAAATGTATCCTATTAAAATATTCACCAAAGTTCTTGAAAGGCCTATATTTAGTTTTATAAAGTAATAAACATCAATTTTCTAAAACGCAGGAGGAAATTTCTAAAAATAGGAGGATATTTAGAAGTTCGCTTTGTGAAAAATAAAGTTATGAAGAAACCTAAATCGTTATTCAAAAACGAGAAATTTATGAACTTAGAAATATTTTTGCAACTTTTTTAAAATCAGTCTGATAAATCGTGTGCTAAAACAGTTTTCAATTTTTATCTCTGATTATTATCGCATTGTATGCTTTCAATTTATTTTTAATGTAATTCTTTTGTAAGTTCTTTTTCCAAAAGACGAAACTGAATAGTAGAAAAATCCCCTGATTCCCTAACAATGACTCAAGCAATGATCTAACTTTAGATTCGGAGACCAACAGAATTGACTTAATTAATAATATTTTGTATATTTGCAATAATAACAATTTCATCAGAATTTAATATTAACTGATTTGAATATTTTTTTTCTCTAATTTTTTATGTTTCTTTTTTTAACAGCTTTTACTACCAAGTACTTCTGAATGAATTCCACAATCAAAGCCAAGTTACCAGTACAGTTTAATCTTTATTAAAAAAATATTGATAAATTAACCTCAAATATAATAAATATCAAGAAATTCATCTGTGTCAGTTCAAAAAAAAAATCAAAGACACAATTGGAGTTTTCACAGTAAAGAAAATCTTTGTGAATTTTAAATTCTCTATTAACATATTTCCAATAGTATATTTTATTAAACTTTCTTCTAAAGCATTTACAAAAGCACTGAATCTAAAAATAGACATCTCAGCAATAACTGTGGTGATAAAAAAATAATTCCAGCGCAAATTCTGTTCCAATCTGATTTATTTATCTTAATATCCAAATGATGGAATGTAAAGGTAGAAAAGCATATGAGTGTAAATTGTGTGATAAACGATTTACAAAATCATCAAATCTCAAGAGACACATGAAGATACATTCTGGTGAAAAGCCATATCAGTGTAAATTTTGTGATAAAAGACTTACAGAATCATCGAATCTCAAGAATCACATGAGGATACATTCTGGTGAAAAGCCATATCATTGTAAATATTGTGATATAAAATTTACAGAATCATCGAATCTCAAGCAGCACATGAGGATACATTCTGGTGAAAAGCCATACGAATGTAAATTCTGCGATATAAAATTTACACATTCATCAAATCTCAAAGCACACACGATGACGCATACTGGTGAAAAGCCATATCAGTGTAAATATTGTGAGAAAAGATTTACAGAATCATCGAAACTCACGAAGCACATGAGGATACATTCTGGTGAAAAGCCATATCAGTGTAAATATTGTGACAAACGATTTACACAATCCTCCTGTCTCAAAACACATATTAGGACACACACTGGTGATAAACCATATCCATGTAAAATCTGTAATAAAAGATTTACACAATCCTCAAATCTCAATAGCCACATGAGGACACATTCTGGTGGAAAGGCACACCAATCAAAATTTTGTTAAAAACGATTTACACAATCCTCATGACTCAACTTTTGAGGACATACCATGGTGAAAAGTCATAGTAAAATCTGTGATATAAGATTTAAGCCATTTGTAAACTCTTGATGCACATTAAAGAAGAAATTATGATGTGAGTGATTGGCCAAATCAGTGTAAATTGTGTGATGGAAAACGTAGCATTTCACCATCCCTGAATATACTTTTTTAATATTGGTTATCTGCTTTAAGCTTTAAAAGCCAAAGTGGTAAAAAATCTTGTTACAATTATTACCTTGAAACAGATAATCTAACCATATCTTGCAGTTGTAAATTTATAATCAAAATGGATTCAAACATTAGAAAACTTTTGAGAAACTAACTTTTCATTCACTCATAACAAGTGTAGTCCATTATAAGATTCTAGATCTGATTTAAAAAGGAAATTTCGCTTTTTATATTTATATAAAAAATGTTAACAATAAAACATCATTTCCTTCGTGAACCAATAAATTATTTTCCTTTAATAGTGAAAATTCCGAATTTTCCATTCGTAGACTTGAATGGACATTTGATATATGATATTACTTGAATAAAATTTAGAATATAACATTTCATTTTTCTTATACTGCTGGAATTTGGAACTTTGTTTAATTTTTAACTTGGAACTTTCAATGACTATTATTGTTTTTAATTAGATTTTGTTATTGTTTTTTATTGTAATAAGTACATTTCTACTTATTAGTGAATAACATATAATTAGATTACTATTTTCCATTAAAAATAATAAAACTTTCATTTTATGAATTGTTCAAAAACTGATTTTAGGAGTTCTGGAGACTGAATCAAACTTTTCGTAAGAAAATTAGATCTTATTTTTTATATAAAATGCACAAGAGAAACATTGATTCCATTCCAGAAGTTATATAGAATATTAGAAAATAAGTATTTGTCATCAGTAGTCAGTCATCAGTATCTGGTTGTTTAGCTGCTCTCCTAAATTTATCATTAAATGTTATTTGCTTTGAAGATGGAAAAATAAACAAAACATTTCTTAAAAAGGTTGCGTTTGTAAACTTGGGTTGAAACTTGTATTAGGTTTTTTTTTTTAATAATCCAGTAGACTATAGGCCCAATATTTTATTTTATTTCTAATACCATTATTGAATATAGATGGAGAGAGTAGATCTTTACTATTATAAATAACTATTAATACACCATTGCATTTTGATTTTATGATATCATTATATTTCCTTCTAAATGATTAACAATACTTAGTGAACCCTGAAAAGCAATTATGAATTAATTATTATTTTTAAATAAATCCTTATAAAGCTTCAATGTTATGAATTAGTTAAAAACAGATGTCAAAAGTTCAGGTAACTGAATCATAGTTTTCGAGTTACAAAATAATTTAAAGTAATTTTTAAAAAGCACAAATGAAACAATGAATCATTCAGAAGAATAGAAAATATCAGTGAATAACTCAGTAATTTTATATTCCTATAACAAAATGTTTAAATTACAATAAATGTCTTTAGTTCATTAATATGTAGATTAGAATCACTTGAAATCAATTATCATCAACTTACCAGAACAACTGTAGTAACAAGAGATTTAATAAATGGCTTAAAACATTATTGTAGTTTATAATAAACTGTTGCTCTGTTGTTGGTTTATTATGGATTACAAAATGAGTAACCTTTTAAATCACTTTGTTTATCGTAATAATAATAAATTCTAAGTAAAAGGTAATTTAACATTTTTCAAATTAAACTAATGATTTTAAACTAATGAGTGAAGTGTTAGAATCCTTACTTGTTTATATGAAGGAATTTTCCTTTCGTTTTATTAGTTAGTTCATCATTATTTTCTTTCTAATTCTTTGATGATTGTAGTTTGATATCAGAACAACACAAAATATGATATTTGTCAAATATTATTCCATGCACCAAATCTATAAAAGATTCTTAATGTTTCTTGTTCAAACAAAGGAACATAAATTCCTTTATCATTATTTGGCAATTAAATACCAAGGTTCCAAAAAGTTGATTTACCTTCAGTTCTTCCTGTTTTTGATTGGTTTTTGATTGTGTAGAGTTGCACATCATTTAATTTTATTGTATTACTTGTCGGGATTCACTGCCAGGTGTGTTGATGGCCTCCACGTAAGATCTTGCCTTTCTTGTTCTTTTATCGGGGAAGGCGGGTATGGGATGATGAGCCATTGAAGGACGAAACGGCCGTTCCCAAATCCTCCCCATAATTGAGTTCTTTATAATTATAAATATAACATAAATTCCTTTGTAATTATGTGGCAATTATATACTATTAATCCCACAAAAAGAGAATAAAGTTGACTCTCATTGTTTTAAAACACTTGTAAGAAATTACCATATTTTTATGTAATATTCATATGAGGATATTAATTTACAATTATTTCCAAAAGAATAATTACCTTCACAGCGCTTTTATTATGAGACTTTCAGAACTGTATATTCTAGAAGCTTCAATAATAGTTGCTTTGGTTTATTAAAATTAATTCATAACAGTTTTCTTTATACCATTTCTTTAAGATAGCATATAATAATCTTTATTATTTTCTTTTAAACTGTATTAGAAAAATTTAAAAAAAAATTAAAAAGTTCCTTATTCTTTTTCGAAGTGTTTATACAAATATCAGTTAGTGATCTGTGTTATTGAGTCTCGTAAAATAAAACGACAATGTAAAGGTGTTTTCTTTTTATAAGAATTGTTTTAATTGGTATTGTTTTTATTATCTTGTGAAATAATTGGAAATTTATTCAATTTCATCAATTAATTTCAAATCCATCTTTATGAGTTGTAACGAGAATTTCTTCATTGTAATACATATATATACATTCATATATTTGTAAGTTATATTAAGTTTTATTTTCATTCAATCTTTTGTTAAATTTTAGAATATTATGTATTTATATTTTTTCTGCTAAATTTATATTAAATGAAAATTTGTTCATGTTTTACTGTTAATCAAAATTTAGCAAAAATACAAATTCAAACAAGCAGTAACTAAAGCGTAAAAAAGATAGTTGTTAAACAAATATTGTAGTTGTTTATTAGTTAGCAGATGTTAAAGTCCGTTCATTATATTTATGGAGGCACGTGACAGCTCCATATATGGTGAAGGACTGAGCTATTTCCGTTTCCGTTAAAAGAAAGCTAGTCGTCCAAAATATAAAATTAATGTTAATCAAATGAAATTAAAAATACAATTGCACAGGCCCTAGAAAGAAGCTTGTCATAAACTAAAAAAATATAATATTGTAAAAACGAACAAAAATACATTGAAGCATTAGGCCGAATTCGATGTAATCAACGAGAGCTACCCGTAACTTCATTCGAGAAGCGACAAAGCAATTATCCTAGTAAATAAAGCAAATGGAAACGATTGGTTTGCGTTGATCACGTGCCTCCAGAGATGTAGTGAACGGACTATAGTTGGGTAGTATTAGTAGTAAGTACATTACTTCTATCTACTTTTTTTCATTTTTTATTTAGTGATGATGTAAAGACAGGTGTTTCGTTTTCAATCACCTTGTATTTCAAAGTGTATAGTTATCAGAAAGAATAAATTTCAAACTTACGTATTTAAAAGAATATTTTGTTATTGAAATAAAAAAAAAAACCTTTAGTAGAAAATAATCAACCAATCACTACAAATCAAACAATCAAAGTGACAAAAAAAAAATCAAGGAATTTGAAACACAAATTTAGTATTTACTTTATTCTACAAATTAACTATTACAAATAATTTCTGAGTTTATTTCCCATTACGTACAAAAATAGGATTAATATTGTACAATGACAGAAACAATCAAATATGAAATTATAATTTTATAATTACTTGGTAAATTTTAGGCATTCAGTATTAATTAATTAAAGAGAGCACATGCGTGGTTTGAACTTTTCGTCGATCTTCAAAAGTGAAATTTCAAGTAAGTGAATTACAATATATATTATATACTCTAACATAGACTATAGAGTTATTCAAATAGAACCAATGACAGACTATTCTCAAAATGAAATAAAATGTACAAAATGCAAAAAAACTTAATGAAGCAAGAAATGAGATGTGTCGAGTGTGGATGTGAATATTATGATAAGTGTGTTGACTTAAGTGAAAACGAAGTAAATCTTACACCATCAAAGAAAACAAACTGCAAATGTTAGGTATGTAATAACGTTTCAGGGTCATTCCATGCCAAGTGGTCTAAACGTTCCCGCCATCATGTCTCCAATTTTGTTCCAATTTTAGCTGTATCACCGGTAAGGTGTTAAACTAAGTTGCCCAAAATTTGAGGTCCCAAGCTTCAATAGTTGTTGATCTAGACCCCCTATCTGAAGGGTCTAGGTCCATGTTCGCGCAATATTGAACAAAATGCCACTTTTGGGGTCTAATAAAATTGAAATTAACTTAAAAAAATGGCTAAAAATTTGAGATCCTATACAATTTTTTCTGCTGATTCTAATAAAATTAATTTTAACATTATGGATGCAAAATTCAGTCAAACAAGTTGACTCAAAGTGTGCTTAAAAATTTGTCGTGACTTCCCGCCACAAAATTTGACAATATTTAGACTCCAACAACGTCCAGGCAAAAAACGATATGGACTTGAAATTTTGAACAAGCACTATGCTTGGGCTAGATATGTTACTGCCAAATTTGCAACTATCTAGCATCTCTAGTCGCCCTGCAGGATCTCTTCAAAGTTGGCACGCATGGTAAAATTTACAAAGTTTAAAGCCAATTATTGAAAAATAGTCTACCTGAATCTGCTTGTGAATAGTATCATCTGAAAGAAAAAAAGTTGCTCTACAAAACTGATGTATTTTTTTTATTTGCAATGCGATCATTAAGTAGGCAGGTCAAAGTATGTTAAAATTTGTGTGTGTGTGTGACTTATTGTATCCTGATTATAGTATGTTTACTGCAGGATCCCAAGCCTGATTGTGGCTATCTTTGCTGCAGGAAAATTTTGCTCTTTGCAATTTCTATGAATTTGAGTCTTAATAGTCACTTAAAATTATTGATATAATTATAAATTCATTTGCACTTCATTAAGGTCAATCTATACCAAATGGTCCAGCACTAGTTGCTCGACCATTTTTTTAAAAAATGATATTTTTTACTGTTGTTACCCCCTATACATGAGTACTTCAAAACAGGCATTATTTTTTTTTTTATTTGATTTCGTTTAAAAATAGCGTCCATTTTTGTTTTAGAAAAATTGTGGCCTTTGCAGACAGTTGCGGTAATTTCGATAACTCAGCTAAGAAAAACGATAGAAAGCTGTGGTAAAAAACGTTATTTTCAGCACATTCTAAACTACATTTTATGTCCTATGGCTGAAATTTGGAATTGAAACTTAAGTTCGCTTTTGAACAAAAATCAAAGTTCGGGTTTTTTTTTTTGAGCAGGAAGGAATGAAATAGCAAAGCTATAAAATTTTTTGAGAAAAGATATACATCCAAAGATTTAGCAAAAAATATTTCAGCTGTGTTACTGGCTTCCTAATTAAGTTATAGCATTTTAAAAATGCTCTTTTTTCATTTTTTTCAAAGTTTGAGCCCAAATATCTCTGGTGGGGGATCTAATAAAAATTTGATATTTACAGTATAAAGAGAACTTTATGAGTTTGATTTTTGAGTTAGATACCTGTGTTAGCTGAGAATTACCGCAACTGTCTGCAAAGGCAAAGATGATCGAATCGAGACATCCTCTTTGCTGCAGTTATGGAACCACAAAGTTCTTTAGCATATGGGAATATCATGCAGCATTCACGGAACATGTCACTGGTCCACTTCGATACATTGGCTGGATCTTTCTTTCCAATAATCCTCTTATTTTTAACAATTTACTACAGGTGACTGCTACAATCGCAACCTCACTTTACAGCAGCCTTTACATACTGCAGGCGTGATGGTCTGGGATGTCATCGCTTATGATAGTCTTTCGTCTCTAGTAGTGCTACGAGGGGCATTGACAGCCCAAAGATATGTTCAGGAGATCTTGCGGCCCCATGTGCTGCCTTTCGTGGCTGGGTGCTCAGGAGCAATTTTCCAACAAGATATCTCTCGTTCGCACATAGCTAGGTTTCGCAGAACTGTCTTCGACACTTCCTTGGCCTGTTTGCTCATCTGATTTGTCGCCAATCGAGCATGTCTGATAACAAATAGGACGTGATTTGGAGCCTTATTTGCAAGAACTGTGGGCAAATCTGCCGCAAAACATACGGCATCTGTTTGACTGTATGCCCGACCGTATCACCGCACGTATCCAGGGACGAGGTGGTCCAACGAGGTACTAAATTAAAGGTGGTCTTATTTTATTGTATCGCAGCTCCACGGGACATCGTCCTGCTGCTGTGATATTAAAACCACTCCTGTCCTTTGTCTATACTATCACATTAATAAAATGTCATTTGAATCCAACACTTTCTTCATGGTCGCAAATTTTTTTATCAATGAGTGTATTACTACAATAAATGTTTGCCTATATATTCTCACTGTATTTTAAAAATGGTTTTATAACTACAGATATATCGATAATAATAAAATTGTTCATCTTACTACCCTCTTATATAAACAAAAACGAAAACATTCAGTCCAGGCTCTAGTAAAATGCCACCGACGATCTCCAACTCGAAACAAGAGTTTTTTTCAGAAGATTTGTGATTGTATCAAATGAAGAACAGAGATTACTTTAATGATTTTGATCGGATTCTCGTTTATAAATAATTCTATTCTATTGAAATATTTAATAAAGAATATAAAAGGAAATCTAACTTTTTGGGAGCTTAAAATTATAAAATACAATAATTTTATTGAAAGGAAATACAATTAATAAGTTAAAGAACGATCTCAATTTTTAATTAATTTTGTAATTTCCAGCACCTCAGAATGTGCTCCAAAAGCCCGCGAACACCATGCAATTTTTCAGCAACTTAGTCGTCCGATTTTGACGTCACGAGTTGATATAGACAGTTTTGAGCCCGTTTATATGCAACTTGACTGCAACTTTTGTCATCCGAGTCGAGTTGTTCGTACACCTGCAACTCGAAAAATTCGCTGGGAATTACCCATCGAAATCGCTGGAAATTACCCAATCACAGGGCAGCGTTGGAACACGTCAGTGGTGACGTCACAGCCATGGATTCGCCGATTCGATACGAAGACAAGCTCGTACTCTATGAATATCAAGAGTATTGCCAGTTTCTTTCATGCATAAATAAGTTTATACTGAAATGCAGAAATTGTATGCGGCAGAATTTATCAGAGAGGTTTCAAAACCTCGATTTTTTTCGGATTTTCCACATCGGGTTTGGAAACGCATTGCATTATGGGATTCCTTCTATCACCGCCGACTTCATGTTGAGTTGCAAGGTGTTCGGGGTTTCACAAAAGTTTATATCAACTCGTGACGTCAAAATCGGACGACTAAGTTGCTGAAAAATTGCATGGTGTTCGCGAGGCTTAATGATATGGGATCGTCTTATACAATACGATACTGTTACAATGAAATCTCATTGATCTGTTGATTTACTAATACCTCAAGATTCAAGCTGTGATGTTATCTTAGTAAATATTTCTTACTTTATAAGATAGGTTTGACCCCAATCGTGTAATATTAAATCATCCTTATTATTTAAAAAGCCCTCTTTTTTTGTACTTGTAACTCAATGGACAATTGACAAGATAAAAACAAATTTCACTGGGAACTATTTTTTGTGTGACATTACATAATACAGTAAAACCTCATTAAGTCGTCACCCGGATAAGTCGTCACTCCGTTTAAATCGTAGTTTTCTTTTAGTCCCGACAAAGTCTCATAGACAATAATGTAAAATAATCCTCTTTTACTCGTCACCAAATTTAATTCTACTCCGGATAACTCGTCACCCTCAAAAATGGCGAAAAGCATCTTTATTCTCAATTTTGCCTGCTATCTTTTCAGCCCCGCCCCTTCCTCTAAGAAAGCCTAGCCTTTACGGGGAATTTTCACATGGGAAATTACACACTTCTCGCTGCGACTCTTGTCAAGAGTAAACGTTTTTCTTGACCGCTACTGGTTGTGATTTTATTTCATAGCGTAAAAGCTCCGCTATAAGGACTATTTTTTATCTTGCAATTTCGTGGTTTGATTACATTTGTAACATGTCAGGGAAACGAAAACTTACCTCGTTACCTTTTAAAGAAAAAAGACTTAATTGAACTTTTTGAAAAATCAAATGTTTCGAAAACAGCTTTTGCCAAAGAACATCATATTCCCAGGACTACATTAAACGATATTCTTTCATCGAAACAAGTAATTGAAGAAGCTGACTGCAAAGACAAAAGAAAGAGAATGAGGAAATCGAAGTTTGACGAGATCCAGGAGGTTTTAGTTCGATGGCTAAAACATACCAGATCGCAAAATGTACCGATTTCTGCCGTGATTATCAAAGAAAAAGCCATGGAAATTGCTAAGGAGTTGAACATGGAAGATTTCGGCGGCAGCAATGGTTGGCTGGAATGTTTGAGACAGACATTGCCTTTCTTTTAAAACGATTTGCGGAGAAGCTGCAGCTGTTTATGGTGATGCTATAAAAGACTGGAAGAACAGTGTTCTCAAGGACATTTTATCTAGGTTTGATGCATCAAATATTTTTAATCTGGATGAAACAGGCTTATTTTACCGTCTTTTGCCTGATAAAACTCTGTCATTTAAGGGTGAAAAGTGCACTTCTGGAAAAGCAAGCAAACAACGCCTGTCACTTCTGCTTGGAGTTAATATGAGTGGAAATGAGGAACTTAAACCACTTGTGATAGGCAAAAGCAAAAAGCCACGCTGCTTTAAAAACGTTAGATCCCTGCCAGTTGAATATGAAGCAAATTCAAATGCATGGATGACTACAACGATTTGGGAACGACATATTCCTAAACTGGATTCTCTGTTTTCGCGTCAGAAAAGAAATGTTGCCATCATTGTCGATAACTTTACCGCCCACAATTATTTATTTCCAGTAATCAGCACCTTCATCAATCAACACTGTTGGATTATTTTTAAGCCAGTAAAAGAAAATAAAATGTGGTAAGTATAAAGTGTTTTTTTTTATTATTTTATTTTCCACTCATTCATTTGCATGTATTGATTTCTGAAAATCTTGTTTTTCTCACCGAATCCTACAGCAATTCATGAAAATATTGTATTTCAGTGTTTTTTTTTCCAAAAATGCCCACTCCGCTTAAGTCGTCAAAAATGTTTGGTCCCTTGTGTGACGACTTAACGAGGTTTTACTGTATTTGAAATAAAGAGAAACGAAGAAATTGAATTAATTTAAATAACGTGTAATTTATAACTAATTCATTGTATATAATTTACTACAGACATCAATGGACATCAATATTTCGTCTTTATTCTAAAGACTTCTTCATAGTCCAACGAATAGAGATGTTTTACCTTACAATAGGTCCAGTAGTTCTAATTTTTCGATATGTTGTCTAGGATGGATATTAAGTGTTTAAAATGCAAAATGCACAATTCCTCCCCCTCAGCGCCCGCCGCCATCTTAAGAAAACCAAAAAAAATTGATACTTTCTTTAGATTTTCGCTTATAACGTCTGTTTGGTGCATTTTAGCTACAAAAGAGTTCTACGCCATGATGTAGAGAATACAATTTCCTACAATATGGTTTTTAAATTTTGTTTCTAGGACTGATAGTTACGGAGATATGCACTTTTTGAAAAAATAAAAAAACACGCAATTTCCAGAAATTTGTAAAACTTCTAATTTTAGGACGCTGTAATTCACGTATGGCCTATTCTAGGGAAACAAGTATCTGAATAAAATGTGTAGGGAATTTAATTACCTACAAAATGCATGTAAATTTTTTGACACTACGGAGTGTGGGGTAAAAAAAAAACAAAAACAACGGAATATTGCGGTTTTTGTTATTGTGACACACAGAGTAACTCAATTAGGGTTGGTATACACTCTAATTTCAAACCAACACTGGAAGGTAATTGGTGAATTTTTTTTTGCTACTCTGTGCGTCACAATAACAAAAACCACAATATTCCGTTGTTTTTGATTTTTTTTTACCCCACACTCCGTAGGGTCAAAAAATTTACATGCGTTTTGCAGGAAATTAAATTCCCTGCACATTTTATTCTGATACTTGTTTCCCTACAATAGGCCATAACTGAATTACAGCGTCCTAAAGTTAGAAGTTTGACAAGTTTTCAGAAAGTGCGTTTTTGTTTATTTCTTCAAAACAAACATATCTTCGTAACTATCAGTCCTAAAAACTAAATTGTAGGAAATTGTATTCTCTACAACATTGCATAGAACTCTTTTCTAGCTACAATGTACCAAAATGAAGTTAAAAGCCAAAATCTAAAGAAAGTGCCAATTCTTTTCTTTTTTTAAGATGGGGGCGAGAGAGGAATTGTGCATTTTGCATTTTAAACACTTAATAACCATCCTAGACAACATATCAAAAAATTAGAACTACCGGATCTTTTATAAGGTACCCCCTCTTTGGTCTCTTATTTGCTGGACTAGTGCGTCGTAATAGCAAAAACCGCAAAATTCCGTTGTTCTTGTTTTTTTTTTTCCCACACTCCATAGGATTGATTCATAAAACTATACATGCGTTTTGTAGGTAATTAAATTCCCTACACATTTTATTCTGATACTTGTTTCCCTAGAATAGGCCATAACTGAATTACAGCGTTCTAAAGTTAAAAGTTATACAAATTTCTGGAAATTGAGTTTTTTTTTTTATTTTTTCAAAAAGTGCATATCTCCGTAACTATCAGTCCTAGAAACAAAATTTAAAAACCATATTGTAGGAAATTGTATTCTCTACATCATAGCGTAGAACTTTTTTGAAGCTAAAATGCACTAAACAGACGTTATAAGCGAAAATCTAAAGAAAGAATCAATTTTTTTTGGTTTTCTTAAGATGGCGGCGGGTGCGGCGGGGTAGGAATTGTGCATTTTGCATTTTAAACACTTACTAACCATCCTAGACAACATATCAAAAAATTAGAACTACCGGACCTTTTGTAAGGTAACCCCCCCTTTTTTGGTCTCTATTTGCTGGACTATTCAGGATTACTATAAATATTTATTTAGGAAGAGAGAGCACGTCTCCCTTTCCTAACATCATTGAAATAATAAATGCAAAAACAAGAATACTAAGAACAATTCAAACAATATGGAAACGGGATTTTAACCACATTCAAATTACAAGACCAATTTATTACACTGATTAAAATATAAATTATTTTTTCTTTTGCAAATTATTCTTTTAAAATTTTTAAATGTCTTTTTTTAAATTGTGCTTTTAAAATTTTAAAAATCTTCAAAAGCAAAGCATTATTCTTCTTCTAAATAATCACTTTACATTACTTTCATTCTTAGATAATTCAAACCTCTCTTCCACTAATCCTTTGCAAGCACGAAGATAATAGCTCTTACGTACTTCTTACTTCTCAAATATCTGTTCTTACTTCAATCTTGAAAAATTTCATCAATAACGTCAGATTCTTGAGTTCTTGAGTTGAATTCTACACTTCTCCTTAAATCATACGTTTAATTATTATGTTCAAAACATTAAATGCTATACTTATAACTAATTCATAATATATAAACTATTATATATTTATTGTTGATGTTAGTAGTAGTTTATATATTATGAATTAGTTATAAGTATAGCATTTAAGGTTTTGAAGATATTAATGTATAATTTGGGTTGTAATTGAACAAAAGACTGCAACATTACACTTTAAATATAATTGTTCCATACCTTTTTTGTAGATCCTTTCTTCTACAATATTTATTGTAATAAAAGATCTTCAACATCTCACAATTAATACATTTATTATTAAAAAGCAAATTTTCTTTGGGAATATGCCTTTTTCTCAAGCCTATTTACATATGACATATGTAAATTATCATATGTAAATTAAAAGTATCGACATATGAATATTGTTTTCTGTTTCAGGAAATTGTTAATAATAGAAAGTTGTGTTATTATTATTTATTAACAAAATATATATACGACATATAACAAAATGGGAATATATGTCATAATAATAATAATTATTAATAATTTTATAATAATAAAATAATTAATAATTTCATTATTCAAAAAATTTGAACTTATTGTTGTAAATAGGCTTGAGAAAGAGGGAATGCATATTCACCTCGAAAATTTGCTTTTTAATAATAAATGTATTAATTGTGAGATGTTGAAGATCTTACATTAAGCTTTGTTTGGGATTTTTTTGTTACCTTTTCATTTAATTATTAATAAAATTATTAGATTGCTATTAATATTTAAGATGGGCCCGGTAGCCGAGTGGGTAAGGGCGCTTGGCTGCGGGTTGGAGGTAGCGGGTTCGATTCCCGACCTCGGCGGAGGACGGGAATTTTTCCACGCTTCTTTCTCCTCCAAACGAGCCCTAGGGTCTACCCAGCCCTCTATAGAATGGGTACCGGGTTTCTTTCCCGGGAGTTAAAGGCGGGCGAGCGACGGGCCGACCTCCCGTCCTCAACTTTGTCCCGTAGGTTCTGAACACTGGAGCCTACCTTCCATTTGCTTTGCGCGGTCCTCTGGGTCTGATCGCATATTTAAGGGTTTTAGAATTCAAGATGCAACTTCAGCAGTCTTCTTCTGTACTTTTATAATTTTAAAGAATTACAAATGGGACAATGTAATGGTTTACTATTAAAATTAAATTTTAATAGAAAAACCACAGAAAAAAAAAATTACCTCTGGCGGGACTAGAACTCTTAATCCCCGGTTTAAGAGACCAATGCCTTATCCATTACGCCACAGCTAGGAGTTAATTTAATAGATCCACCGAGTGGTTCTAAAGGGTGACAGTGATTGGATTACGTCACTTCCTTAAGAAAGTAGGATAACAATATTTAGGATCGAAAGGAACTCATATTTTCATTTCTTAACAGAATCATCCGTGGGTTAATAGATTTGATATCATGAAACCAGAAATACTTCTTCAAATAATGTTTCAATCATTTTCTCTTTTAAGAATAACTAAACCATTGTTGCTGCCTCAGTTGTGAAAATGACCTTTAATAATAATGAGACAACAATGTAATTATCTTCTTTAATACTAAAGCTTATGTATTCCTTAGTTTTCAATGGAAAAAACTGGAAAAACAAACAATCTTAAATTAAATGAAGGAAAATCATATCAATACTTATCTTTAACTGGATTAAAAAAAAAGTTCGTAATTATTTTTAGCTTTCTTAATTCAGTTGGTGACTTTTCCAAACCGAAAAAGGCTTATATATTTCTCAGAATAGAAGCAAAATGTTAGCATTATTGTACATTTTTTCTTAGAAATTCTTCGTCGCTGTCTATAAAGTATAAATATTAAAGGAAATACTTTGATTCCCGCCTTTAGACCCAACATTGTATCAAAGCATCCACACCGCTACTCCTTTTGTTGAGACCTAGGGCTGTCCCATCTTTCAATTACATAGTTTTTGATAAAGGCCTGCTTTAGTAACTGGTTTACACGTTTCTCAATAGGTGGTTTAGCTCTTCTCGCTTGGAGACTATGATTAATATCTGTCCACAATTTCCAAATATGACACCAGTTGACGATTGTTCCTGTGACAGTAGAAAGCATACAATACAGTCACTTCTGGCGAATGCATAGGTTTTCAGGGATCATATTTGAATTTTATGTTGCTCAAATTATGCAGGTTTGAATTTTAATATTTTTGTTAATGAAGTTATAGTACAACAAACTGAATGTGTTTGGGCTGAAGTTTAAGATTCAATTCCTTAAATAATTCAGTAACATTTAATATTTTCCCCAAGACCTACAGTTGTTTCAATGGTCCAATTCACTGTTTGTATAAAGAAATAATCCAGAAAATCCTAGGATTAACCCTAAATTTTTAAATTTTGACTAAAAATAGGCATTTCAGTGCCCGATTACTGTTTTCCAAATTTATTATAATTTTTAAAAGCATGATTTCAGTAACAATCCCTAAGTTCAAAGTATTTCATAAATATTTTATCATTACTGAGTTTGCACATTTTAAGTTTTCATAATGATTTCAAATTAAGAAATATTTCTTTTTCTAAATCAATTAGCAGGAATCTAAACTCTGTGGATTTGTTTGAAACTTAAAAAATTTTCCTTTTAAACATTTAAGCCAAATCTATTCATAATTAGAGAACTTAAGAATTAAATCGTCTTTTTGTTTCATTACTTAATAATGAATATTTTGTAATTCACAAACTTATTACAAAATTTTAAGATTCTAATTTCAATTAGTTGAAGCGAGCATTGTAGATTATCAGTGATATTCTGTAATAGAAATTCAACTCTACTTTTGTATTATAGTTGATTTACAATATAAAACAAATCCTAAATTGGTTTATGAAACGCTTTGTTTCTCTTATTTGCTGCAATACACGCTCCCGAAAACTTGCCTCAAACGAGCTCAAATACTTGCCAATTGCCACTAGTCGTATCGCTTTACACGGGAAGATTGTTCAAGTCTCGTTGAGTTCGCGATTACAACTGCCTTCGCCGAACATGATTTTGAAGCTTCGTTTTGTTATTAATTCTCAACTCATTTCACAGCAGAGATAAAGAAAAAGGTAAAAAAGATCCCAGAGAAAGAGAATATAGTGAATAAAGCCGTGGATTGAAACCACGAACAAAGAATATTTAGATTTCTATCACTGTCGTAGTTTTTACATAAATTTTCTCGCCACCAAGAACACTGGTGTCGACTTGCATCCAATTATTTGCCTGAATTTAGAACCGTTTCTAATTTAGAGCAAGTGGCAGATTTTTCGAGCAAGTGGGAGTTTTTTGAGCTACTTCCAGGTTTCAGACAAGTTTTCAAGAGCATGTAAAGTTGTCATTTACTCCCAAATTATTTGCTCTGAAGTGATTATTTTCTATCATAGCTTTTTCTTCCTTTATTTCAATAAGCATATAATAGAGATCATAAAGACTGAAGAAACATTGACAAGAAAATATTCTTTTCAAATAACATAAGTTTAGCATTTATTCAATCTGAAGAATACATTTTGAAAAATACAAAGTCATTGAAAACGGAACACATGTCTTCATAATGCCAATTTTTACAACAAAATAAGAATAAAAATACATGAAACTAATACATTTCCTAGTATTATTAACTAACTGATGTCTTAACTAATTAACAAACTAAAATGTCTGTGTACGAATTACCATGACTATTTGAAGTTACTCTTTCTAAACAGAAATTAAAAATCATATAACAAATGAATTGTTTTATTTCCACATCTGTTAAAGGCAACAGAAAGAAAATAAATTTCTAAAGTTAAACAAAGATTTCATGAATCTAAACTCATTATAACTGCAATTAACTAAAAATCTTTATATGTTGTAATAAATAAACATAGAAAGATTTTAAAATTTAGATTGATAAAACTGAATTAAATTCGATTATTTAATAACACTTTTTAATCTAATTCTTTATATAATACAAATTAAAAGAAACTAAGAAAATGTAAATGAAAAGAATAAACATAGGTATTATTATAGCTTTATAATATTTACTATATAATTATAATATTCTAATAATAAAAACACTGGAAAAGAAATTTAGTATTTTAATAGACCTTGGACTATATTTTCATCAAAATCTTTTACTATTTATTAATTAAATATCAATATAATTATAGTATATATTATATATTATATAAAAAAATTATTTCCCTTCGAAGTATTTTGAAACAGTGAATGTAGCTGTCCAAACTTAATTATTTTTTTATTAGATTAATAACCTATTTTCACACTATATTAATACAGGAATTATTTTCAATATATAAACTAAATTCGTTTTTTTTACATAAAATACTTGGAATATGGTTGTAGTTTGTCATTATAATGATTATCATTTTAAAGCAATTTCTATAATTTATGTTTTTTCAAATAATAAACTACAAAGATGAAAATAACAAAAGTAAATAAAGATCATCAAAAATGTAAAAAGAAAGAAAAATGAGAACATTAAATAAAGAAGAAAAATTCTTTCATATTAATAAAAAAAGAAAGGATTCTAACACTCTAATCACATAAAATAATTAGTTTTCATTTAGACTTAAAATACATAATACTTACTTGTGATAAAAAACAAATTATCTTTTATTTAGAATTGATTATCTATCAAGAAAAACAAAGTGGTGCAAATAACAGATTCATTGTTTCCTCATCTTAAGCTAAGATAAGGGATAAATGCTAAAGTTTATTAGAAACTAAAGTAACATAGAATTTCTAAACCATTTATTAAAACTACACATTATTTGTTAACTACATGGTAATTAATTACTTGCTTTCAAGTAATTTTAATATATTAAAATAAAGCCCTTTAATTTAAGTTATAATAATAGAATAACTGATTACTCAGTTCTTTAATAATATTTTATCTTTATAAAGCCAGTGTGTATTTTATGTAAAATTTCGTTTCAGTAATTATTTAATTACTAAAAAACTTGGATTAAGTTTTCTCAGTACCTACAACACAGGTTGTTTAACAACCTAGTAGGACTGTATTGTACTTTATTGTCAATATATTGTTAATTGTTAAAAAAAAAATTGTTAAATTTTTTTAAATCTACTTTGAATTTTAATAATAATTCCTTCCTATCATTCACTAAAAAGTAGAATTAATTGATCTATAGGAAAAGAAATAATGATATCCCTTTTCAGCAAAGTTCTAAATTCAATAAATATTAGATTGGAAAGGATTCTCAAATTAAATAACATTGAAAAATATCGAAATCTAAGTCTACAAATGGAACATTGGTAAATAGGACTAAAATTTAACTGGAAAATATGGATTGTGAATAAAATAAAGTTCTTAAAAGAAACGAAAAAGCTACTTTTTAAATTTAAAACTACAATCTTATAAAGAGTTCAACTTGTGAGAAGTGAAAAGTAAGATATATTCAGACACAAAAAGTTTTGTTACTTTGAATCCATTTTAGTTATAAATTTATAACTTATAATATCACAATAAATTAAAAATTTATTTATAAGAGATCGTGTGATTATCTATTTTAAGATAATAATTTTGACAAGATTTTTCACAAATGTGGCTTTTATCGGTTACATTACAAAGCAGGTAACCAAGATTAATTATTATAGAAAATATTCAAAACACTAAGATTTCAACATTGATTTAGGATGAGATGAAGGGATTCAAGGTTTCTTTAGAATTTAAATACAATGTTTTCACAAATAAGAATTTTAATTAGAATATTTAAAACAACACAGAATTTCTGAAAAAAGCATTTAATGATCACTGTGTGTTCTTAAATGTCATCAAAAGTTACATTGGAAGCTATCTCTTCGTTGTGATGATGCAATATTTAAAATTAAAAAATATTTTAAAATGAAATTTAACTCATTGTAAGTTTTCAATAAAATAAGTCCTGAGATGTCTCCTCTTGTCTTTTCAAATGAGAAGTCTTTGTACATATATTTAACACTTGTGGTTTTTAAGCTGTGTGAGTTTTAACATGTCTATTAAAAGATGATAAATAGATAAATCCTTTATCACACAATTTACACTCATATGGTTTTTCACCTGAGTGAACCCGTAGATGAATCTTAAGATTTGACGATGTGATAAATCGTTTGGTACAGATGCTACACTCATGTGGCTTTTCACCTGTGTGAGTTTTAACATGTTTTTTAAGGTTCGAATAATCCCTAAACGATTTATTACAGAATTTACATTGATATGGTTTTTCACCAGTATGTGTCATCGTATGTGCTTTGAGATTTGATGAATGCCTAAATCTTTTATCACAGAATCTGCATTGATATGGTTTTTCGTCTGTATGAATTCTTAGATGTACATTTAAATTTCCTTTCATAGAAAATGTTTTTTGGCAGAATTTACACTCATATGTCTTCCCAGCATTGCTTTCCATCATATGACTTTTAAAATAAATAAATCAGTTTAAAAAACGATATTCAGAAGAGAATTTCCACAGGTAGGTTTTGCTTCTCCACTGTTACTATACAGCTGTCTACGAAAATATTTGCTGCAAAAAAAAATGATCACAGACTATTAATTAATGATGAAATGAAATACAATGTTTATTTATAGTTCTACATCAAACGTATTTTGTTGCACGATTTTGTTGCCCCATCACAACAATTCCCAGTCCTGTTTGATCACTATGCAATGTATAGCTAGTAAATAAAATTTGTTTGAGTGTATACTTAGTAAATAAAATACTACTGCACAAATTCTTACATTATGTTAATGAATTATTTGAGCCACGAAAGCTTTCATGTGAAATAATTACCTACTTAATTATCCATCATTTACAAAGTCTACCTCTTTGATGATAATCTTTAAGCTTATATTTTATTAACATCTATCTGCTACACTTTGTATCCAATAAATATTAAATATTTTCTTATTAGTGAAAACTAAACTTCACAGCAATATTTATACCTCATAAGTTTCGATTCAAATCCGGTCTCGATCTAAAATGGAGGATTTAATGAAGCTCTGGGCGATCGAAGTCAATCTTTGAATCTAATTTGATATAAATGTTACTGTTTATTTTAGAAACAAATTACTTACACAGTAAATTTGTTAATATATTTCATTTTTTAATATTTGTATACGGATTTATATAAGTGAACAAACGAATTTTTCCATTCCTTTCGTTCAGTATTATAAGAAAGTTTCTTTGTAAGTGAATTAAATGTTTCTTAACTAAATAGCAATATTAGATTCAATTGAAACTGTCAATGCTTATTGATACTAAAGTGAAGGATTACTAAATTTCTCAGTAAATGTATCATTGCAAAGTAATCTTCCATAACTGCCATTTTGCTCAACTACATTAAAACTATCAATTCATGAATTTCAATTTTATTATCTAACGGAAGGCTTTATTATTATTATTCTTAAAAATTAACTTCTACTTATTTATATTATTAAGCTTATCTATAATGTACTTATTTAAACAATTAATCAAATACCTTAACAAAGAGAAAAAAAACTCCTTCTTCCTGGACATTCCCAACCATTGGAAAATTATTTAACGGCCAAACTGAGTAATCAAAGTAATCCTTCAATATTAACGATATTTTCGTATTCTATTGTTCTACATAGTGATAACATTTAACATTATTATTGAGAACGAGTAAGCCTGTAGAAAATACTGTAACCATTTATAATATAATATCGGTTTAGCTTAATTAATAGAATAATAATTAATTAACAGAATACGTCGGGAGTTAAAAATAAATGTCTGACTTTTGTGAATTCAAGAATTCTATGGCTTACCAATTTGCTCAAAATTTTGAATGGACTATTTGCCATAATATGCTTTAGTAAATATTTTGTTCTAATATGTCGTCTCAGAATTAAAAATTAGTTTATTAAATATCTTTTAGTTCTCTGCATATATTTCAGAATTGAAATAATAGCACTAATGCTCATTTTTAATTCATTTCACTTAAAAGTTAGTTACATATGGAGGACTGAAAACTTTCCGATAAAGGCTACAATACGATGCAGAATGTGTCAGTAATTTCTTCTCTTCTTTCTTTATTTTTATTTTACTTTAGCAAATCTGTTTTAATTGGATCAGCAACTTCAGCTAAATAATTCAAAATTGAGTTGAATGCTATTTAATGATGATGGGAGATATTTCATGGATTAGGGTTCTTTTGTCTGATATTTGAAAATCACAGTTAGTTACAATGAAATCGTAAATTTCACGAAACAGTGAAGACATCTAGATCTAGTGGCGATATTAAGAAACGAATATATTTGAAATAACTTGGTTTCTATAGAGGGGGAACGAACTCATTTCCCTTAATGTCAAAGATAGCAACCAATACTTTATGTGAACAAAATAAACAATAATGGAAATATTCTTCATCTATTATAAGAAATACCACGATTCTTAAGAAATATATTGAACCATTTTGATTTGGAAAAGAAAGTCAATTGAATTAATAAAGGTAACTGTTAATATGATTGAAACTATGATTTCACTATTTCACGTTCTCTTACCGTCGATGTCAGACGAACTGTGGTAAAAGGAAATACAGGCTGGACATTGCTGTAGATAAATAGAAATATAGTCCTAGCACGATAACGTGACGATTCGATGTCACCACTAGCTTCTCTCAGATGTTCCCAAGAATATTACATGACAGCTATAAAACCAAACAAAAACAAAAATTTAGTTTTAATTTTAGTCCTCCCTTTTCCAATTTCTTAAGGAAATAATCTTCAACCTGTAAAAGAATTTTTCAAGCACTGCTCTATAAATTACTCTGAGGCAAAATTTTGAGGGAAACCTGTACTTTGAGGCGCGCCTGTTTATGATTGGCTGAAAAACAGAAACGCCATAGTCACGTGGGGTTCCTTCCGATCGTCACTCTATCGTGGTCGGAGGTGTATATTTAAATATAAAATCATTTATAAAAAATAAATAAAAATGTTTTCAAGTAATTACAGAAATTAGTTGTTACTGAAATATTTTTCAATGATCATTTTTATGTGTTCCTAAGTTGAGATAATGAATGATTTTTAGAATATTATTTATTTTTGATATATGTTGAATTTAGAAAAAAAAATATTTTAATTATTTTATAATAATTTTTGGAGAACTCATTGAAAGTTGTTAAAAAAAATTTAGATAAAGTAAAGATGTAGATAAAGTAACAATGAAAATACTTTAACGTGATAACCACTTTGAAAAAAGAGGATGCACACGATGAATAATAGTGATGGTGAATAATTAATAAATAGGATACTGAATAATATAGCACAGACGGTTACGGTTTCCTACATCAAACCATTTTCAGATGGACAGGACATGAAGGGACAGAGACTTGAAGCTGAGGGAATAAAAGGGGAGGTGCTATTAAACAACAGAAATATCCTTTCCAAAACTTAAGTTTCATTGCATTTATATAAATATCTATTCTATTGATAAATACCATTATTGTGTATTTGTTATTATAGTTTTTTTTCTAATTGGAAGATTTTCAGTTTTAAAATTCCTATCAATATAAAATGCCAGTGACGTTTTCCAAATCGAAAAAGCCCTAAATATTTCTCGTAATAGAAGCATTATTGTACATATTTTCATAATAATTATTCGTCGCTGTCTGTAAAACATAAATATTTATGGAAATGTTTCAATGTTTTCTCATTCCCTCCTTTAGATCCCACAGTCTATCAAAGCATCCACGACGCTACTACTTTTGTCACCCGGATTCCTTTTGTTGAGACCTAGGGCTGTCACATCTTTCTATTACATAGTTCAGAGACGCCGTTAGATAATGTGGGACCTGGTGCAAAATCCAAATAAAAATTAAAAAACATATTTTTAAAAGAATATCATTAAAGTTTGTGAATTTGGTTTTTTTTTATCAGAAATGAAAGGCCTACTTTAGTAGCTGCTTTACACGTTTCTCAATAGATGGTGCTATCTCTTCTTGCTTGGAGACTATGATTAATATCCGTCTACAATTTCTAAATACGGCACCAATTGACGATTGTTTTTGTGACAGTAAAAACCATACAATACAGTCACTTCTGGCGAATGCATAGGTTTTCAGGGATCAAATTATTGAGGTTTCACTTTGAACATTTCTGTTAATAAAGTTATATTACAGCAAAACTGAACGTGATTGGGCTGTAGTTTAAGACTCAATTCCTTAAATAATTCAGTAACATTTAATCTTTTCCCGAAGACCTACAGTTGTTTCACTGGTCCAATTCCTAAACTTCATTTTACTGTTTGTAAAAAGAAATAATCCAGAAAAACTAAGAATTAATTTTTAAATTTTGACTAAAAATAGGCATTTCAGTGCCCGATTACTGTTTTCCAAATTTATTATAATTTATAAAAGCATGATTTCAGTTACAATCCCTAAATTCAAATTATTTCGTAAATATTTTATCATTTACTGAGTTTGTACATTTTAAGTTTTCATAATGACTTCAAATAAAGAAACATTTTTGTTCTAAATCATTTAGCAGGAATCTAAACTAAACTAACTAAATTTTTCTTTTTAAATATTTTAGCCAAATCTATTTCTAATTAGAGAACTTAAGAAATAAATCTTCTTCTTGTTCAATTACTTAATACTTGATATCTTGGTGAAATGCATTACAAAATTTTAATTCCAGTTGTTTGAATTAGTTGAAGCGAGCATTGTAGATTATCAGTGATATTCTATTACAGAAATTCAACTCTACTTGTATTATAGTTGATTTACGACATAAAATAAATCCTAAATTGGTTTATGAAACGCTTTGTTTCTCTTATGGCTGCTTTACACGCTCCCGAAAACTTCCATCACACGAGCTCAAATGCTTGTCCTTTGCCACTTGTCGTATCGCTTTACACGGGAAGATTGTTCAAGTCGCGTTGAGTTCGCGATTACAACTGCCTTCGCCGAAGCAACAAACAACATGAGTTTGAAGCTTTGTGTTATTAATTCTCAACTCATTTCAAAGCAGAGATAAAGAAAACGGTAAAAAAGATCCCAGAGGAAACGAATGTAGTGAATAAAGCCGTGGATTGAAACCACGAGCAAAGAATATCGAGATTTTTATCACTGTCGTCGTTTTTACATAAATTTTCTGGCCGCTAAGACTGCTGGTGTCGACTTGCATCCAATTACAGTGTATAACAAAATTTTAACTTTTTTCATGTCATGAAATGAAAATATGAAACTTTTAGTAATTCGGGTTTCCTAAATTCGAATTTGAAGTAAAAAATTCTCTATCACGTACCGTTTTCTTTGGCAACCATCTGCAATATTTTGGTTAAAAAATTGATATTTTTTCATAGTTGTAGTTCCAGATTCAAAATTTTAGTACACTCAACGTTCAAAACTACCAATATTATTGAAAAGGATGTGTTGATTACTGATAAAATGTCAAAGAGTTTAAAAAAACTAAAAAAAAAATATTACATACAAATAACTTTTAATGTTAAAAACTGACAATTTTAGAATGTTTCTCTGGAAGACTTTCTTTTGTGGCTGCACTCGGAATACTCAAGAGACAAGAAACCAACAGAAGTCAGAAAACATGTTAGGACACCATTTCCCTGGATATCGCCTTTCCATTTGGGATATTTGCTGGTGAAACCTTTCTCCGTGCTCGTCGCTGACCATTTCCAGGTTCGTTGGAAAGAAGTTAAGATGTGAGTGCAGGAAATGAATTTTAAGGGTCATATTGAAGCCCATTACTTCATTTTCCCTTCACAAATTTTCCACAACTTCGTTGCAGTTATTTGGTCTGTAATTTCCCAGAAATTTCGAACATATGTCTTTGAACGCACACCACGCCACATTTTCTGTTTCGATGAGCTTTTCCTCCAACATAGGATCCCGCTGGATTTTACGGATTTGAGGACCAATGAAAATGCCAAGGAAGACCAGAAAGTTTGGTTAAACAGAAATAACAGTCCAAGAGGTTGTCCTTCTGCTCTGTCCAGGAACAGCAAACGGCATAGAAGTGAGAATGCCATTTAACCAGCCTCTCAAATTACGAGAACAACAATATTTAGGTGCAAAACTTTTGTCCTTACTTTAGAGTTAAAGTACAATTCATGTGGTTTCTTAATCGTAGGAGTAACATTTTCTCTTTGAGATTTTGTAGTGAATTTACCACACACATAAAAATACATTTGGAGATTTGACGCGACAAAATTGCTGTAAATTACCACTTTGTAGAAGTTTTACAAATTAAAAGTCTGTTTAACGTACTTCTCACTGATAAAAGCACTGTTATCCGCAACCACAAAATTAATATCTGAGCTCACAATAAATGCGAACACACAACTTAACGTTAAAACGTTCTGCATAATAGCAAGTCACTACAGTGTCTGAATTTTGTTGATACTAATATATATTTAGCAGTGGAGTAACGATATACATTTCGGAAAGAATGTAAACAGGAAATCTGAATTATAACCGTTAACTTCCATTAGCATTTGCCTGCAATTTTATCTTATGTTTACAATCAGACCGCGTTGGAGTGTCCACCCGGCTGGTATTAGCAGAAAGCGGAATTGCATCACTGAACCAAAACCTTACGTCGCACGAAAAAAGTGGAATGAATTTTCGAATTCAGCGCACACAACAACATAAAAATTTCATAGTTTCGGCATTTTTTTGTTGTAGTGTTACTAACATGAATTTAGAATCGTTTTAATTAAGAGCACCTGGCAGATTTTTCGAGCAAGTGAGTGTTTTTCGAGCCGCCTCATTTTTATGTGTTCCTAGTATCTGGGTTCGAATCCCGGCAGTGGCATGGTTGTTTCAATTTCCTTTCCTGTGTTTGTCCAGCCTCTTCTTCACTTTCTCTTCGGTCTGACGTCATTCCTTAATGGCGTCCTGGGGAAGGCCACGGGAAACCACCTCAGTATCTTTCCCTTGAAATTCTAGGGAGTCTGATAGGGGTTCGCCATGTTGGGAACACTAGCGCTCCCTGGAACACGGAGGCTTCGGCTACGAAGCTCGCACTTCGGTGCGTACCGACGTCACGATACGAAGTTGAGATAATAAATGATTTTTAGAATATTTTTCAAAAATTAGTATTTAGAAAAAATATTATTATTTTATAATAATTTTTGGAGAACTTATTAGTTTCGGCATTTTTTTGTTATACAGTGTTATTAAGCAGAATTTAGAACCGTTTTAATTAAGAGCACCTGATAGATTTTCCTACTTGCTCGAATTATTTCGAGCCAATTTACTTGCTCTGAAGTGATTATTTCTATCATAGCTTTTTCTTCTTTTATTTCAATAAGAAGATAATAGAGATCATAAAGACTGAATAAACATTGACAACAAAATATTCTTTTCAAATAACATAAGTTTAAAATTTATTCAATCTGAAGAGTACATTTGGAAAAATACAAAGTCATTGAAAACGGAACACATGTCTTTAGAATGCGAATTTTTACAACAAAATAAGAAATACATGAAACTAATACATTTACTAGCATTATTAATTAACTGATGTTTGTTAACTAATTAACAAACTAAATGTCTGTGTACGAATTACCATAACTATTTTGAAGTTAAACAGAAATTAAAAATCATATCAACAAATGAATTGTTTCATTTCCACATCTGTTAACAGCAACAGAAAGAAAATAAATTACTAAAGTTAAAAAAAAAAAAGATTTCATGAATCTAGAACTCATTATAAGTACATATAACTAAAACTATTTATATATTGTAATCAGTATTCATAGAAAGATTTGGAAATGTAGATTGATAAAACTGAATGAATTTTCGATTATTTAAAAAGACTTTTTATTCTAATAAAAAATGTATACTAAAAGTTAAAAGAAACTTAGAAAACTTGTATTATGCTACTTTAATAAATATAACTAATGTAAATGAAAAAAACTAAACATTGGTGTATAATCGCTTTATAACATTTACTATTAATTATAATAGTCTAATAATAAAAACACTTCGAAGGAAATTTTGTATTTTAATAGATCTTTGACTGTACTGTTATAAAAATGTTTTACTATAAATAAAATATAAAAAAACACACATATAAATTTAAAATAAAAATTAAAAATTAAAAAGAAATGAAGGCTTTCAAATCTACCGGAGATTCATCATCAGCATAAATTTTTTAATGAAGGTTCTGTCTTATATACATATATTTTTTTACTTAAACCAATCAAATACAAGCAATAGAATATTGGATGATGATTGGACTATTATCAATCTTGATTAAGTATTCATGGAAAAATAAAAAAAAAGTGATTAAGAACAAGAGATCCCCATATCACCATATTTAATCTTTTAAGAATATATATAAATAATAAAATCATATCTTTATTTTTATTTTCAATTATTATTATCAATTAAATTTATTGCATCACTTCATTTGTTTATCTTTTTCCTAATTTTCTTTTTTTGGATTTCTGCAAATCTATGGCAATTACCATTATATAAATAACGTTGGATATATTTATTAGGAACAAATGAATTATAAGAACCTAATAATTTTATATAAAGAGATTCAATGGCTTACCTTCCTTGTCTGCTACCCCATTCGTCTAATATCACATACTCTTTGAAACTTCCAATGTGTCCTTTATCATACATGTGAGCCGCAATAAAGGATCCGTGGAGATTCCCTGTTTTTATGCTGCCCAAAACGTTTTTTTAGAGTTTGCCCACTATTACCTATATAGAAACAATCCTTCTGTTCACATGGAACAAGATAAATACAACCTTTTTTTATTGTCGTTTTCTTTTTTAATTTTGTTATGTTCAATCGGGTAAATCAATTTGTTATTTAATTTGTAACCCAATTTGATATCCGTCCCAAAGAAAATCTTTCTTAATTGATTATATAACACCGGATGAAACGGAAAGGTCGCCCAGATTGCTCCATTCTTGTCATCTTTTTTAATATCAGGGTTATATATATTCTGCACAATTCTACGAATATTTGAATCCATGAATTTTTTTGGATACCCATTATTAATAAAATCTTTCCTAATGTTCTCCAAATGTTTATGGAAGAGTTCCTCTGATGAGCATAGATAAAATGCTTTTCTTACTTTCATTCTAATCAAATTAATTTTAGCAAATTGTGGGGTAGCTGAAGAATAGTGGGTAATAGTATTCCCTGATGAAGGTTTAGAATATGGTTCTGTAGTTATAATTCCGTTATTGATCATAACATCCAGAAATGGTAAACTCCCATTATTATTTTTTTCCAAAGTAAACTGAATATCCTTTTCAAGCGAATTAAATTGGTCCAAAATGATATGTTCCGAATTATTGCGAGCAACAATAAATATATCATCCACATATCTCTGGAAGAATTATGTGGAATTGTCAAATTTAATAAAAAACATGAATTCTAAAAATTGCATCGCAATTTCGGCTAAAATCATGGAAGAGGAGAGACCCATAAAGAGACCAGAATGCTCTTGAACGATCCGACTATTTGCCATAAAAAACTGATTAGCAAATAAGAATTCTATAAGGCAAATTAAGTCAAATTGAGTCCTGATCTCCTAAGTGGAAAACTAATACCCTTATTAGTAAAGGATGCGTAATAGAAGTGAAGAGATCCTTAACATCTATGGATAATAATGTACTCTTTTCTTCAATTTTTAGAGTGCTCAATTTTTCACCTAATTCCACCCCATTTTTTACGTAACCTATAGATTGATTTTTAAATTGTTCCAGTTTCTCATCTACCCTTTTTGATATTCTCATTAATAAGGAATTTGCACAATTAATAATCGGCCTAGTTGCGAACTTATTATCAGGATTCTTAGGTTTATGTACCTTCGGCAATATTCTTATTTTAGGGAAAGCATAGTCCTCATTTAAGATTTCATTGTCCACAATATCTTTTTCAATTCCGATTTTTTTCGCAAGTAATCTTACATTACTTTTCATAATTTTTTCAATATGTTCCAAATTTTCATTCAATATTTTGTAAGTCTTCGAATTTTGAATATGAGCCTCTATCATTTCACTATATTCCTCTGTATCCAAGATTACCATGATATTACCCTTATCAGCAGGTACGATCCTTATATTTGAATTATTACATAATTTTTTATATGCAGCCAATTCCAAAGGGGATAAGTTGCTCTTCTGAGATTTTTTGTTATCTTGCATAATCAGAGTTCCAACTTGCCTGCATATATTATTCTTTTGTGTAATACTTATGCTACTTTTTTTCAAGGCTATCTCAGTAATAGCGACCATATGACAAGTATTAGTAGGAAATTGCAATAAATTAAATTTCTGACCCTTTGCTAAGACTCTCTCTTCCGTAATACTTAAAGAATAATTAGATCCATTAACAATCGAGGCTGTCCCCTGAATGGGACGGCCCCATATTTCCAATGATAAGTTAACCAATTTTTTTATATGGCGTTCTGTTACCAATTCTGAAAATCTTAATGCTTTCCTAGCACCTATACACAGAATTGAAGTATAATCAACATTTTCCAATTTCTGGAATAGTTGCCGAGATACTCCATTTAGGGATTCCAATATTATTCTTTTCTTTTTATAATTTTCGATTAGTCTTATATTCAAAAATACTGCCTTTGAATTTTAATAATACAGTTTCCAACAGTTCTACCATTACTAAACGGAATATTCAATCTAATAGGTTTAGGAACTAGATTATGATATATACAACATCTATTAAATTTAATAGCCAGTTCCGTGGGCAAACTCTAATAGTGGGCAAACTCTAAAAAAACGTTTTGGGCAGCATAAAAACAGGGAATCTCCACGGATCCTTTATTGCGGCTCACATGTATGATAAAGGACACATTGGAAGTTTCAAAGAGTATGTGATATTAGACGAATGGGGGAGGAGACTAGGAAGGGAAGCCATTGAATCTCTTTATATAAAATTATTAGGTTCTTATAATTCATTTGTTCCTAATAAATATATCCAACATTATTTATATAATGGTAATGGCCATAGATTTGCAGAAATCCAAAAAAAGAAAATTAGGAAAAAGATAAACAAAAGAAGAGATGCAATAAATTTAATTGATAATAATAATTGAAAATAAAAATAAAGATATGATTTTATTATTTATATATATTCTTAAAAGATTAAATATGGTGATATGGGGGATCTCTTGTTCTTAATCACATATTTTTATTTTTCCATGAATACTTAATCAAGATTGATAATAGTCCAATCATCATCCAATATTCTATTGCTTGTATTTGATTGGTTTAAGTAAAAAAATATATGTATATAAGACAGAACCTTCATTAAAAAATTTATGCTGATGATGAATCTCCGGTAGATTTGAAAGCCTTCATTTCTTTTTAATTTTTAATTTAAATTTATATGTGTGTTTCTTTATATTTTATTTATAACCATGCTTTTAAACGCACGTAAAATAATTTTTGAAAAATGTTTTACTATTAATTAAATTTCTATATAATTTTAGTAGATGTTATTTTGTATTAACTAAAATATTTATTTCCCTTCGAAGTATTTTGAATCAGTGAATGTAGCTGTCCAAACGTAATTATTTTTTATTAGATTAATAACATATTTTCACTCTATATTAATACAGGAATTATTTTCAATATATAAACTACATTCTTTTTTATATAAAATACTTTTGAATATCGTTGTAGTGTGTTATAATATTTAGTATTTTGAAACCAATTGCTATAATTTAAGTTTTTTCTAATAACAAATTACAAAAATGAAAATAACAAAGTAAATAATGATCAACAAAAATATAAAAACAAAGAAAAATGTAGAACATTAAATAAAGAAATAAAATTCTTTCATATTAATAAATAAATAAAGGATTCTAACACTCTTAATCACATAAAATAATTAGTTTTCATTTAGATTTAAAATATATCAGTACTTACTTATGATAAAAAACAAATTATCTTTTATTTAGAATTGATTATCTATCAAGAAAAACAAAGAGGTGCAAATGACAGCTTGAGAAGAATAAAAAAATGAATCTAAGATAAAGGATAAATGGTAAAGTTTATTATAAACTAAAGTAACATATAATTTCTAAACCATTTATTAAAGCTACACATTATTTGTTAACTAGATGGTAATTAATTAGCTGCTTGCAAGTAATTTTAATATATTAAAATGAAGCCCTTTAATTCATTGTAATTTATGTTTTTATTATAACAATAGAATAACTGGTTACTCAGTTCTTTAATAATATTTTATCTTTATAAAGCCAGTGTGTATTTTATATAAAAATTTCGTTTCAGTTATTATTTAATTACTAAAAAACTTGGATTAAGTTAACTAAATTTTTTAAATCTGCTTTGAAATTTAACAATAATTCCTTCCTATCATTCACTAATAAGTAGAATTAATTGATCTCTAGGAAAAGAAATAATAATATCCCTTTTCAGCAAAGTTCTAAATTCAACATTTATTAGAATAAGAAATATTAGATTGGAAAGGATTCTCAAATTAAATAACATTGAAAAATATCGAAATCTAAGTCTACAAATGGAACATTGGTTATTAGGACTAAATTTTAACTGGAAAATATGGATTGTGTATAAAATAAAGTTCTTAAAGGAAACGAAAAAGCTACTTTTTAAATCTCAAACTACAATCTTATAAAGAGTTGAGGAGTGAAAAGACAGATATATTCGGACATAAAAAGTTCTGTTATTGTGAATCAATTTTAGTTATGAATTTATAACTGCAAGAGATCGTGTGATTATCTATTTCAAGATGATAATTTTGACAAGATTTTTCACAAATGTGGCTTTTATCAGTTACATTACAAAACAGGTAACCAAGATTAATTATTATAGAAAATATTCAAAACACTAAGGTTTCAACATTGATTTAGGATGAGATGAAGGGATTAAAAGTTCCTATGGAATTGAAATACATTGTTTTCAGAATTTTAATTATTATACTTAAAACAACACACAATTTCTGAAAAAAAGCCTTTTATGATCACTGTATGTTCACTTAAATGTCATCAGTAGTTATGTACGACGCTTTCTCTTCGTAATGATGATACACAAAATTAAAAATATTTTACAAATAAAATTGAACTTCCTGTAGGTTATACATAAAATAAGTTCTAAGATGTCTCTTCTTGTCTTTTCAAATGAGAAGTCTTTTTTCATACATTTTACACTCCTTGTTTTTCACCTGTATGTGTTTTAACATGCCTATTAACTGATGATAAATGGCTAAATGTTTTATCACAGAATTTACACTCATATGGTTTTTCACCTGAGTGAACCCGTAGATGAATCTTAAGATTTGATGATTTGGTAAATCGTTTGAGACAGATGCTACACTCATGTGGCTTTTCACCTGTATGAGTTTTAACATGTCTATTAAGAGTCGAAGAATCCCTAAATGATTTATTACAGAATTTACATTGGTATGGCTCTTCACCAGTGTGTGTCATCGTATGTGCTTGGAGATGTGAAGATGTTGTAAATCTTTTATCACAGAATCTGCATTGATATGGTTTTTCGTCTGTATGAATTCTTAGATGTACATTTAAATTTCCTTTCATAGCAAATGTTTTTTGGCAGAATTTACACTCATATGTCTTCCTAGCATTGTTTTCCATCATATGAGTGTTAAAATAAATAAATAAAACGGTTTAAAAAACGATATTTAGAAAAGAATTTCCACAGGTAGGTTTTGCTTCGCCACTGTTACTACACAGCTGTCTACGAAAACATTTGCTGCAAAAAAATGATCACAGACTATTAATTAATGATGAAATGAAATACAATGTTTATTTATAGATCTACATCAAACGTATTTTGTTACACTTTTTTGTTGCCCCATCTCAACAAAGTCCCAGTCCTGTTTGATCACTATGCAATGTATACCTAGTAAATAAAATTTGTTTTAGTGTATTCTTAGTAAATAAAATACTCTAGCACAAATTACTACATTATGTTAATGAATTATTTGAGCCACGAAAGCTATCATGTGAAATAATTACCTTCTTAATTATATTTTATTAACATCTATCTATTTAATGTTCGTATCCAATAAATGTTAAATATTTTCTTATTAGTGAAAACTAAACTTCACAGCAATATTTATACATGATTTGTTTCGATTCAAAGTCAAATCCGATCCCAATCAACTAATTGACTCTAAAATGGAAGATTTAATGAAGCTCTGTGCGATCGAAGTCAATCTTTGAATCTAATTTAATATAAATGTGTTACTGTTTATTTAGGAAACATATTACTTACAGGGAACATTTGTTAATGGGTAGTTCTACAAGAATTGGTTAACTTTTTGAAGGAAAACGTGCCAATTCTTTATTTTAAATAATGTGTTTTAACATACAGTAGGTGGGAAATATAATCAATGTACTGTTCCAGAAAGGAACAGTCACTTTATTCAGTATTTTCTAAGTTATTCAGTTTTTCTGACGGGTAGACGAGGGGACTGACTAAAAAATACATTTTATTGTAAATAGAAATGCTTAAAATCATTAAAATCCTGAAATTCATTAAGACATCATCATAATTAGTAATTTTTGGTACATAAAATAACTGTCTCTTACATATTTAAAAAAAAAAAAATAGTTTAAAAAGAATCCCGTAAAGTTTGTCAGAACAATTACAAATAATTAAGAACATTGGCATTCGCACTTGTACGAAAAGATTAAAAATAGAATTAGATTGTCAATAGTAATAATAATAATAATAAAAAAAAATTTAAAGTAACATTCTCATCAATTACGTTAGCGATTAATAAAGTTTTAAGCTTTTTAATACTTTTTAGTGTTTCAGAATTATATTTTTCCTAATTAATTTGAATGAATAATTTATATTTTATATAGTTTTCCAATCTTAGACCAAAATTATTATTCAATTTAATGATTTGAAAGGTTTTTAACCAATTGTATCTAGTTATTTTTTTATTATTTTGATAGCCGTCAGTTCCCTGTCGCCTTTCTAGGCAGGGGATGACGAATTCAGTAAAAAATATATATATCTTTCAAAGATTACAGGTATCAGCTTTATTGATTGCCACATTACAACATTTCACGATAATCTTTTAGGCATAAAAATATTTAAAAAAATCAGTTGTAAATAACCGTGAAATTACTTGCCAGTGGACTGACATTTTCGACACGCGTTCAAACCACAACCACGCCGCTCTCACTGATTCCAAAAGGGCTACCTTGTAGCAAGCAGTTACTGTAGTTAATTTCACCGGTAATGTTTAAAAGCAGATTGGTCTCAACTTTGAAGTGCTATTAAATACTCCGATTTTTCGAATTTCAATAACGACACGGGGCTGACGAGTGAAACTGAGCACGCGGGTTTAAGTAAAGATTTAGGAATTTTTTTACTTATTTTTACCAGTCATTTCATTTAGTAATATTTTAAAAGTATCTTATAACTTATCTAAAGATAATAAAGTAAGTTATTTTAGATAATTTCGAAAATATAAACATCGATGTCCTGATTTTTGTAGTGGCTTCACGCCAGGGGACTCCAATTCGACAGGGGACTGTCAAAGTGGAGATTTTGACAATATTATTTTATAAGAAACTATTTTTAACTTATATAATCAAAAAGACAGGACAGTTATCTTTTTAATTTAATGATGAATAACTTCAATGTCAGTTTTTAGATTAGTTATGGCTAAGCTTCATCAAGTTACCCAATTCTTGTAGAACTACCCTAATATATTTCATTTTTTTAAAATTATTTTACGGATATAAATTAGTAAACAAATGATTTTTTTCCCCATTCCTTCCGTTCAGTATTTTAAGAAAGTTTCCTTGTAAGTGAATTAAATGTTTCTTAACTAAATAGCAATATTATATTCAATAGAAACTGTCAGTGCTTACTGATACTAAAGTGAAGGATTACTAAATTTCTCAGTAAATGATCATTGAAAAGTAATCTTCCATAACTGCCATTTGGCTCAACTCCATAAAAATTATCAATTCATGAATTTCAATTTTATTATCTAACGGAAGGCCTTCTTATTATTCTTAAAGATTAACTTCTACTTATTTAGATTATTAAGCTTATCTATAATGTATTTATTTAAATAATTAAAACAAATAATAATTTATTAACAAATGAAATACCTTAAGATTGAGAACAAACTCCGTTATCCCGGACATAGCCTCCTAACCATTGGAAAATGATTTAACGGCCAAACTGAGTTCAAGAATTCTATGGCTTACCAATTTGCTAAAAATTTTGAATGGACTATTTGCAATAATAAGCTTTAGTAAATATTTCGTTCTAATATGTCGTCTCAGAATTAAAAAGTAGTTTATTGAATATCTTTTAGTTCTCTGCA
>JAFIDM010126291.1:0-36062 GCA_023159025.1 Thereuonema tuberculata | reverse complement strand
CTCTTGACATTTATCGAGTATTAATAATATCAAAATAATGTCACGAGAAAACCGCATTAGTATAGATAAGAAGAAAAAACAAGATAAAAAAAATAGTTAAGTTTCTTATTTATGTATATGTCTTATTTTATATTTAATAAATAAAAATATTTCTAATAAAAAATAAATTAAGCAGAATATTATTTTTTTTTCCTTAATGTATTTCACTTTTCAACCTAATCTTTCTAACATAATCAGAAAAAACAAAGAAGAAAAAATATCTTAAAGAGAAAAGAAAGCAAACTGGGAAATTAAAAAAAAAAGATATAAAAAAAAATTTAAAAAAATAATTAAAAAAATGTTTTAAAAAAAAACTTTTCACCCACGCAGAATCGAAACAATTCTCACATCTCCAAACCAACACAGTAACGCACTGCACCATGAAAAAACTTGCTTAAGAAACCAACAAGAAGTTAATAAGATAATAACTCGAAAATCGTTGAAAATAATGTCAAATATCTCGAAAATACTTGAGAGTTAGCCCCTCAACCCATATATATTTTTGAAGTACTTTATGTGTACTGTCATCTCACAAAAGAACATTGATTTTCGCGATGTACAGGCCATGTGTTCTCCTTGTCAGTCAATAGTTCTGACTTGAATTCTATTTAGCATCCAGAGGTTACTCTTAGAAGATCCCGTTCTCAGAACGCTGGTGTTCTCATTTCTCATAAATCAATGTTAAGCTTAGAATTGAGATCGAATGGCCTTTCAAAAAATTCAACACTGTTTGATAATCGTCTCACTAATATCAAAAGGTGGTCTGAGATGTCTATTGGTACCTTGAGAGATAGTGCACCTTCGTAAGATTATTTTTCGTGAATTTTCCGAATTCAGTTTTTGATCGTATCGTGATTTTGACATTAAACTCTATAAATCTTTAAAACAGAAACCTTTTTAAGTCTTATTCTACACATATAACTTAATAAAAATAATAATATATCCCTATTAATATTTTTTTATTTATTATGTTATTTAATTATACAATACAATTGCTTATTATTTTGTATATTAATTCATATTATTATTTTTATGAAAGAATTTTAATTCCATATCAGATTTGTTTAAATCGAGGAACTCTTTTGTTTTTATTCCGCGTGAAGAAGCAGACACAGGCTCGGATGTAATTTTTTTATCTGAATATATCACTATTATTTTGCAGTTATATTTGTAGAATCTATTTTTGGACTTATATCTACAATACTTGTTAAATTTTCAAGTAAAGCTTTTTATTCTGATAAATTTTTGCAGAACATTATATTTCTATGTCATTTAAATTAATTATCAATTTTTTTTTTTAGAAATCTGATATATTAGTAGCTTTAAATGTTGAAAGTATTGTTCTGGGATTTTTCTGTTTTTTTCTTCAATTGAATGTCACATAGCTTCGTTCTTCTATACAATTTAAATTCAGGGTTGAATTCTAATCATTATCAAATTACCTTTTAAAAGATAGTCAAAAGATACTTACTTTACGATCATCTTTAGTTTTCTTGATAAAGAAAAGAATTTTAGTTATCATTTCAGAATTGAAGGTTCAGTTGTGAGGGTTTTTTTTTTTTTATATATTATTTATTTTCTTTCTTTTCGATTTCTTATATCAAAAAATAGTTTATCGACATTAGTTGCAGTCTAATATTTAATAGTCTTGAAAACCGAAAATAAAATTACATTTAATTGATATATTTCTAATTTTCTGTTTCCATTTCCACTAAAAAAATAATCTTTTAAAAATAATTAAAGAGATACAAAGTAGAATTTGCTCCTGTTTGTTTTGTGGGTCACTCATGTCATACGAGCAATGATTTGAAAGAAAACTAACTTCACCATCTCAAATGAAGGTTCCATGTACTTTTAGATATTACAACTTTCTAAAACGCAATTTTTTTCTTTTCTCTCTTCAGTTCAGGACACTTTAAAGTTGAGGATATTTAAGAAATTATGTTTAGATTAGAAAATATTTTTCACTCAGGCCACAACTACCTTTGTAATTCGAAATATTGTAAAAATCTTGGAAGAGAATTTAAGTGATTAATAATCTTTATTCTGATCAATTATTTAAATTAATATTATTATTATATTTTACTTTTTTAAATGTAATTATTGTATACTAATTTCACATAAATTTATAAAACTACATTGTTAAATTAATAAAATGTCAACACACAATTTCAAAATAAAATTTTAGTTTATAAACATATGTATGTTGATGAGGGGCAACCGCATAGGAGCCCGAAAGCTTCATGCCAAGTATTTTAACTATTTTATAAACTAAATTTTTTTTTTGAATTGTGTGTTGGCATTTTATTAATTTAATCATTCTATTTCCTACACGTTAGAAAAGTTTTAAAACTAGATTACATTCATGTAAATTAAGAATTATCAACTAAAGATTTTCTTTTAAAAATTTACAGTATTGTAACAATTGCAGAATTATAAAACAAAGATCATTAAATTGAAAATGACTACATAATTATAAAACGAACGCCTATAACAAACTCCAGTATTTTCGGTAATTAAGGGAAGAAAAATTAACTTCAAAATACACAATAAGTCTCTAGAAGATACAGTGAAGAACTACAACTTCCGTGGATGACTGCTACCTGTGATTATGTTTAGGGAGGAATAGCAATGTATGCCAACACAGCTGGTATCTGTGGTTTGGACGCAGGAACACTGGCATCCGCTTCCACTTGAGGAGAAAGTTTCAAAAAACAAGTCTTTTTGTTAGTCTACCAGCAGACTGCTTGCCTGTTAAGTCAGAAAAGCGAATATTCAAATGGACTAGACTTCAATGGACTAAAAACTGTAGAAGATCAGTATTGCTGACAGATTTGCTTTGTATGTACGCTCTAATTTGAAGTCAATAAGTGACATGCTATCATCAGTGAAGGAATTCTTAGGCTGGAAGAGCATTTGTTAACGCTGCAAAACTGACTCGTGCGGCTTGTGTTGGTCTCACAATGTCTATATCCATTGTCACCCTTTTCTGGCGTGCATATGTTGGGAATGGCAACACGGGACAAAACATGTGTTAAAATAAAACAAAATAAAACAATGAATAGCTGATACGTAGAATTAGAATTTACTCAATTTGGCATTAAAGGAGACGACAATCTCACCAAGTCTTTCCCAGTTTCTATGTTTTCGTTCTGTATTTTTATTTAGAAATCTCTAAAAGCTAATCTTACATTTTTCTTACATAGGTTTACTATATACACTCATGGACAAAAAAATTAGCGCACCAAGAAGGAGTCGTCCAAATGAAACGAAAATTTACATACGTAATGACTACTTTGATATAAGTAAATGATAAGAAAATCAAAGAAAAAGGATAATTTATTTCAGAGAAAAAGGCAAAAGAACGGAGGAGTTAATACTCCGTTGGACCCCCTCTAGCGCGAATGCACGATGCGATACGATCGGGCATTGAGTCATACAAGTTCTGTATGATGTCTTGAAACATTTCGTTCCATATTTGCTGTAACCTTGCCTCTAGTTCGTTCAAACTCGTGGGATGCCCAACTCGTCGTCTCAAATGATTCCAGATATGCTCGATTGGAGACAAATCTGGGGATCGGGCAGGCCAAGGAAGGGTAGTAACAGTGCGGAGACAGTCTTGTGACATCCTTGCCGTATGAGGCAGAGCATTGTCTTGTTGAAAAATGGCTCCTGGGAGCCGTTGCATGTGTGGCAACACATGTGGTTGCAGGATTTCATGAACATACCGCTGGGCTGTCATGGTGCCACGGAACAATACTAGGGGTGACCGTGTATTGTAGGCAATGGCACCCCATACCATCACACCAGCTGTGGGAGCAGTGTGTCGCTGTACAGCAAAGGCAGGATTGAAGCGTTTACCATGGGCTCTCCTCACACGAACACGATTGTCATCACTGCCGAGATTGAATCTGGATTCGTCGCTAAAGTCGACCTGGTTCCATTCCGCTGCAGTCCAGTTTCCTCGTGCGCGGCAAAACTCCAAACGGAGGCGTCAAGGGCAGCACACGTAATGGGCGCCGCGATACCAACTGTCCTTCAGCCAGGCGCCTTCGTATGGTTCGAGAAGACACAGAGGTCCCTAGTGAAGGTGCTACCTGTGCCTGGATGGCGGCCGATGAAGCAGTTGGCTGTACGCGTGCATTTCTGACTATGTGGCGGTCTTCTCGACGACTGGTCTGTCGAGGGCGTTCTGAGCCTGGTCTTCGTGTACATGACATCTCTCGGGTCCACTGGTCCCAACACCTCCTCACAACACAATCAGAGCGGTCTAATTGACGAGCTACTCACCTAGCTGACCACCCAGCTTCCATCATCACGACGATTCTCCCTCTCTCAAACTGCGACAACTGCGCAAACTGTCTTCGAACACGGCGTAATGGCATGTCTACCTCAGCTCTTCCTTTGTAAATGATTCAGCACACTCAAACAAGCTTTGGTTACCTGTTTTATACTCCACAGAGTACGATGTTCAAAGCCCTCTACCGGCTATACGTAATGCGCAATCACGCTGCATTTCAAATCATTTGCATATCTCCCCGACATGTACCTTCATTGCAAGTTTCGTTAAGATCCCGCAATTATTTCTTGGTGCGCTAATTTTTTTGTCCATGAGTATATATATACACCGAAAATTAAACGCTTTTTGATCTTTACTTAGGAAAAAAAATACGAATCGAGCGAAAAAACGACTGCCGATTCCTTGTCGAAATAAATTAAATGCTTCATGATTGGCTGTCTAAAAATGATTTCAATCTCACGCAACAATGTGATTGGTCTGTCGCTGATTCTACTACCGCTGATCTGCAAAGACTACTGTCTTCGGCGTCAACTGACATCGGCTGACTTTGACATCACAAACTGCCGCTAAAAACTCCGTGGATAATGTGTGTCGGGTTTAACACATGTTTAGTACCATACGGCCACAGCCAAAATACACTGACTGCTCTATTGAAAGTGGACACATGCCGTAGTGGAACAATCCTTGCAAATTCGGGCAATAATTCGGTTTAAAACAACACGATCATGTGTAGTTGGAGTCATTTGGTGTCTAACCACGTGCTGAAGTAAAATGCCATCATCAAAGAAGCTGAGCGATTTTAAATGTGGAGTAGTCATAAGCTGCCACATTAGTGGCCAGAATGTGCAAGCCATAGGAGCAACACTGAACCTGTCAAAGTCGACCGTGGATGCTATTATCACGAAGTGGAAACGTGAAGGAGTGGAAACACGATGTCATGGAGGTGGTCGAGCCCGTATGTGGAAACTGATAGAGACTAAAGGCCCTGAAGCAGTTGGTGTAGCAGAACAGGGCTGTTCCAGGCGAACATCGGCTGCAGAACTTACATCAGGCAACTGAAACAACTATCAGTACCATGACGATTCGTCGGGAGATCCATGCCTTAAGTTACACCGATCGGGCTGCTGCCCACAAGCCTAACATCACCCCTGTAAATGCCCAGCGTCGTGGCCTGGTGTAAACAGGGACGGTCTTGGTGGATGGACCGCTGGGAGAGCATTTTGTGAAGCAACAAATCACCCTCCTGGTTTGGACGTGGTCCGTTGGTTCTGATCGAGGGGAACATGGCATCCACACAGTACCTGGACGTTCTAGAAAATTCATGCTTTCTACGTTGTGGTCGCAGTTCGGTGAAGGGACATTTGTGCTCCAGCAAGACAGTGCGCCATGCCATCGGGCCCGTGTTGTAAGGGCCTGGTTTTCGGAGAATAATGTTCAAGAACTTTAGTGGCCCGCCCTCAGAGTCAACCCTATTGAACATATGTGGGATGAATTGGAGCGCCGGGTTCGTGCGCGTCCGATGTGACCGCAAACACGAATCCAATTTGTGGAGGCTTTGAAGGAGGATTGGGCAAAAATACTGTTTGCTTCCTATCAGAAATTGGTGGAAAGCATACCACGGCGTGTGGATGCTGTGCTTAGGGCGAAAGGCCATACCAGGCGCTATTAGACACGCTGTAAATAAAACGAATGTTCCATATAACAGGTGTCTACTTTCAACGACGATCACAGATTGAAATCACCCATAATGGAAATATATGCGCGCTATTGGGAAATACCGCAAGCGACGAAAGTTTGCTCCTTAGATCTGTCATTAACAAATACGCGTCCAGCATCAAAGCAATGAACTTCAGCGGACTTCAACGTCATAAACATAGTTGAAGTCTGCTGAAGTCCCCTTGTTTAGTGGCTAATATGTTCCGGACTTTATCGTGGAGGGACACCATGATTTAGGTGGTATCACGGCACTCTAGAATGTAGATCGATGCCTTCAAAAGGAGACCACTATCCATTTGGATCGACCATGAAAATCTCCGGACTATTATCCTATCAAACATTTTTGGATACTCTCCGGAGACGTGTTGCAGCCCGTATTCTCATCTCACAAGCCTAAAGGGGCTTTGAAGAGCATTAAACGAACAATTGTTGTTACTGCTGCACCATCATTAACAGTTTAAAACTTTGCTTTCAGACCTTATGGTAAAAATTTTTATTCAATTATAAATGAAAAGATATTGAAAAAAAAGTTTTGTTATGACTATTGACAGAAAGATAACAATCACTCGTTTATGATTGTAATGTTTTGTAGATAGTTGTAGATAGTTGTAGCGAGCTGAAAAGTAGTTCAGAGGAGTACATACTGTACACTAAGCAATGGAAGTGGTCTACGTGCGGCGATGTACAATTATCCACGAGTTATATTTTATTATTTATTTACTCTAATTTGCATAAATCTGTAAGTAATTTTATTATTCTTACTTATCATAAAGATAATTTTTTAAAAAATTGGCAACATATTACAAATCATGAACTATGCTAATAATTAAATTGATAATTAATTAATTAAATATTTGAAAAAAAATACATACACACTAAATTTGATGTAACATAAAAAAGTTGGGTTTTTTTTATGAAAGGATTAGAATATAATTAGAGGTACTAAATTATATTCGTTAAACTTTTGAAATATATAAATTAAAAATATGAATATGCATTCAATTAATAACAATATTTTTAAAATTGAAAATAATAGGAAAAGTTTTATGAAGATTTGGTTCTTGTTTCTCTTCTTGAAAAATATATTTATAAGAATATATTTGTTTATTTCAAGTCTTTCCTTTCATGGAAAAACCAAAGCAAAAAATGCATTATTTCCTTTCGTAAATTTTGTACAATTGAATAAAAAATATAATAATTAAATAATAAAAAAAATCGATAACAATTAACACAAAGACTTCAAGAAATGAATCAAGTTCAGAGAAAAAGAAACCAAAGAAAATGATTAAATCCTTTCACTTTTCTTTGAATTTTTTTGTTTATTTTTTGTTAAATGACCAAACTGATAATTTTTACTTTGTTATTATATAAAGGGTATATTTTTGTAGTAAAAAAGATAAGCTATCCGCTGCATTCACCAGAATCCCCCTAAGTATTGCACAAAAAAATAGAAAAATCAAAAACCAAAATCTATGCCAACTAGCCCCGGTCTCCCCTAAAGTTGAAATGTGTTTTTCAAATTTATTTATTTTTTGAATTGGGTAGTAACAGGACATTCACGGATCTCTTTAGGTATTTCATTCCAAAGTTGAGGCGAAGCATAGCTAACAACTCTTCTTTGATAGTTAGACTTTGTTTTCGGAATGGATAGTTACAGTACCTTTTTCAGTTTACAAAGTGTTTGCATTACTATTAGGTCTGTGACCACAGTTAAATCAATGTTCCGTTATTTCTGATGTATCCATCTGATTATGCTTCAAATATTTTCCATGTTCCATTATATGCTCCCAAATCGTTCGTTTCCTTTCCCTATATAAAATTTCTTACAATTTTCACATTGAATTTTATAAATAATACCCATTTTATTTTACCTTATTTGAGTGATAAAACATTTTTCAGTTTATTTCTGTATTCAAATGTAGCATTAAAATTAAATTTCTTACAAATTCCCTTTACTATAATATTGTTTTTATTTAAATAAGTTAATATTATTATTTAATTAACTGTTGATTATTCAGTTCTTCGATAGTAAATTTGTTGTATTTCAATATAACTTCATTTGTAAATTTATCTTTACAATAATTTTACTTTTACAATCGTTCAGGTTTCCTTGAAATACAACAAATTTATTATTAAAGAACTGCACATGCAACAGTTCGATAAAAGAATAATATTATCTTATTTGAATAAAAACAATATTATATTGAAGGGAATCTATAAGAAATTTAATTTTGATGTTACATTTGAATATAGAAATAAACTGAAAAATGTTTTATGCTCTCAAATAAGTTAAAATGATTTGAAAAATGAAATTGGTATTGTTTATAAAATTGAATTTGAAAATTGTAAAAAAATTCTATATAAGGGAAAGCAAACGAACAATTAGCGAGCCTATAGAAATTGTAGTGTTTTTAATTTCTAACCCTAAAAGTTTGCTTAGACAATTTAATTTTCTCAATTAGGACAATTGGTTTAATCCTCAAAATTCAGCTATTTTTGCATTTACCAGAAGCGCAGACGATGCATTGTTGGCATGAAGATGCTTTATGATATCTAGAGCTTGGTTAAGTGTTGACTTAATTGTTGCACGAGACACGAGACGACGAATCGTGAGAAGATGGATATTTCTTTGAGTTTTGGGCGGTAGTTCACATCGATCCCTTGCCACAATAGGATGCGAGAAATAAGTGCGGTAGTTCACATCGATCCCTCACCACGATAGGATGCGAGAAATGAGTGCTGATTGAAAATTCGCCAGGATACGAGGCGAAGTAGCTGTGCCGTTTGAAGACTCGCCAGAATACGAGCCGAAGATGCAGAACCGATCATAAAATTACCAGGATAGATAATATGGAAGCAGTTTAGATCGAAGAATCGGACACACGGATACGAAGACCTCTTCATCTCAGGCAGCAATAGTTTATAGCAAGACCGACGCATAGATGGGCGAAAGATGATATAAAGAGACCATTGCAAAGTTCTGAAGAAGTGAAACTACGCCGAATCACCGGGTGATCACGACATACCGAAGGTATTTATTTGAAAGTTAGTGCCCGGAGATAAATTATCGAAGTTCATCATATTTAGCAAATAGAGGTGAACTTAACGGCAAAGTTATCTATATGCGACAAAAATACTTTGAAGGGAAACGGAGATACAAGAGCAAAAATAAGGGAATCGGTGATTATAAACTCAGGATGCACCGAAGCTGTTCGACGAGAGAATTCAACGAACTCTTGTAAGTAAAGTTTTCCTTAAGCGATTCGTTTACTTAATGTTACAAGTAGAAACGAGATAATATTTAGGGTCTTAAAGGCAGAGTGTAATATAAAATAGGAAGATTATTAGGAGAAATAATTATTAGTGCCTAAATTGGAGAAGCCCTATGATTCCTGAGTTTCCAGTGAAATACTGACGTTACGTTTGCAGAACTTTTAAGATTAAATCTAATAGAAGTCGTCGGATAGTGAACTATATATATATTTTTATGTGCTTGCCGCAAGATAATCTGATAGAAGTGATTTGCTGATCGTCGAGGATTGGTGATAAAGTCAAGGAAAGGACATTGACTTAAAGACTTTGACTTTTATATTTATGAAGATTTGAAATAGTTGTAACCTTGAAATTATCAAGTTGAATATACCAATAGTTGTTAATTAAATCTATAAAAAGATTTCCGAGTTGTGTAGTTATTTGGTGTACGATAGTGAACATAAGTAATTACTCTGCAAATCTATATTAATATTATTATTGTTTTTTTACAGAGCCTATAATGGTGTATGGCAATTATTTGAAGCATAATCAGAAGGATACATCAGAAATAAGAGAACATTGTTTTAACTATGTTCACAGACCTAACAGCGATGCAAACACTGAAAAAGATAATATAACTAGAAAAGTGATAGAAAGTATTATACGAGAACATGAACAAAAATTAGGGTTAGAGGTTGATGAGAGATTTCTGAATTTGGCTCAAGATATGGTAAAGTGAAGTTCAAATAAAACTATGAAATTTAGGAATTAATAATTTAATCTAGTGAGTATTATTAAATTATCAATATGGAATATATTGGATTCTTGTTTGTAATTGTATAAGTAATGATGTGATATTTATTATTGTGTTAGTTTGCATATTTTATTGAAGAAGTTAAAGTTTAAAGTTATCCTGTTATGTTAATTTTAATTGTTAGTTTATTTGTAGCTTGAAATAGGAAGGACGAATACTGTCACGGCTTAATTTGTTTTCTGTGACTTTTTCTTTGATATTTTCAGTTTTTCATGTTCCCTTATTATTTATTTCTTTTTTTTTTTCGAATAGTTTCCTTTTAAGCCTATTTTTCTTTTATTTAAGTTTATTTTCATTTTAACCCATCTTGTTTTCTTATTTTCCAATCTATTCAATTTTTTATTAATTTCTTCTTTAAGCCTTCAATGTTCCCTTCTGAATCCTTCCCTTGTCACTTTCCCATGTTTAAATCTCCTTTATTCCTTCTTTTAAGTTTTTCACTACTTTTATTGTCTCTGTCATTACTATTGGTTTAATTTTGTCACATATGTTTACATCATTGTTGGTATATTAACAACCATTTTGTCATTTTAAAAGACAATGACTAGTAATGATTATCAGAGTTAAGAAATCAGTGGTTGGACCCAGGATAAAGATATTATTATGTTTGTTTATTCCGATGTTACAGTGAGCGAGTGCATCAATGCAAAAGTTACTATTTGATTGATATGGTGCCAATGTTTAAGGGGAATTAAGGATACTTCATGTACTTCTTTAAGCGTCATTCATCGAAAAAAAGCTTTTCCTTTATGTTTTTGAGTGAACAGAGCTGCTTAGTGAGAGTGTTGTAGATAGAGTGTGCCGGATAGTATCAGGCTTCGAAGTCAAAGGCTTCCTGATCACACACAGGATGGAGTAGGATTACCGAAGTTGAATGCGAGACTGAGCCGAAATATTCGCCACCACCAGTGCCTTGTCCGCCGGGAGAAAGCCACTTCGACGTGCCAGCCAAAATACATCGTCCCATACGAGGAGGCAGCGAGAGGCCAAACTAGATTAGGCAAATTTCGCCAACACAAAAGAAAATTACAAAAGTGCTTCGGAAAAATCTGTGTTAATTGTGAAATCCCATCCAACGATTTCATATCAGATAAACTGTAAGCAACTTTTAGTGTCAATTTTCGCCAGTGGATAGTAAAGACTATCTATTGTCCTTATCAATAAAATCTTTTAATTCAAGGGAAATTTTTTTTTTTTTTTCTATTTAATGTGTTCAAGTCAAGTTTAAAACTTTCCTATGAACTCTTAATTCAATAAAAGAAAGCCGTTGAGATTCCACTTGTTATTTTTCTAGTGTTTTTTTTTTATATTAATTTAATTTAATTTAATTTCTGTTCATCTTATCTTTAATTTAGAGACTGTTTACCGTTTGTAGTTAATTTTATTTATCATTGTTTTAATTCTATCAAGTATTGTTTAAAGACTACATGACAGTGACATAAATCTTTTATTATTATTTATCTTTTCCGTGTGTATTTGTTATTTTCACTTTTTATTTTTATTTAATCTCGTCATTTTTAGCTTATTTAATGCTTTTGTAGACCACTGAGAGTTCAGCCTCTCAGAAGCATCTTTCTATTCATTTTCTCCATTGTTATTAATTTTTTGTTTTATTGTCATTGTTTTATCCTTTTTCTTTATCTTGTTTAGTGTAACAAAATTGGTCGCAGAGGGAGCATGGTTTTTTAGTCATCATTTTTTTCTATTCTTTCTATTTTTTTCATTTAGCTTGCTCAGGCAATTAAATTAGTTAATTACTCATTATATCGCGACAATACTCCTTCTGAAAGTTTGCATTAATAAACATATTTTAAATAATTTATTTATATTTAATGGATGATGTGATGTTATTTACGTTGTCTATCTTACTTCTTGCTTTTTTATTTCTGAACCTTGGTGTACCTTCTAGCACATTCGGGTGATGTTTCCTGGCACGCGTTCCAAATACGGTTTGGAATACGCTTTGTTTTTGTATTCCTGACCTTCCTTTAAAATTTCTAGAGGAATTTTGAGCAGCCATGTATCTATTTGATTGAATGTTGGCAAGTGTTTTCTCTTTAAATGTGAGGTGAATCACTAGAAGTAATTATATGTATTTTTGTGTATATTCGTAGCTCATTCTCAACAAGATTTTCAGTAATGCAACGTAGGTGGATGCCCAAACTTGTTAATAGAGGGAGCTACCTGTTTCAACGGTCATTCATAATTTCTGCTCATATACTAAAACAGCAAGTTTTCATTCAGTTTTATTTCAATTTTTAACTATTATCAATAAATAAATTATATCCTTATATTCTATAGACATGATATCTGTTTGAATGACTTCTTTCCCTTCAACAATAATTTATCAAAATAAATAATTTATTTTTAGATGTAATTCTTGCTTTATAGCCCTGATTAGATATAAACAACGATCCAAGGAAAACAGAAAAACTTAAATAATAATATATAGTTTTAAAAAATTAACGTGTGAATGGTTAAAAAATTCTAATAAAATCTTAAAAAAAAAACTATAAAATAAAATTATATTAGAGTGAATAATTTCGAGCGCCTTTTCGGAGTTCCTTTTCAAACTCTTATTCAGCCTGTTTTGGGCTTATTATTTTGCAAATATAAGCAATTGTTTTTTAATTGTTGGTTTGTATTAAAGTTTTATTAATTTAAAAAAAAATAATAATACTGTTTTGTAGACTGAAATGAATCTTGTTTCTCTTAATAATTTTCTGCAATTATATTTCTTTTATTATTATAAAGCTCAAGTCTTTTTGTCTGTAGCTTATCTATATTTATAATTCTATATTTTCAATAGTTTTGAAAACTCTTCGTTTGCAATAAATATATATATTTGATTTTGGCGCCCTCTGTTGTTCGTTTCGCTTCCCGATATGGAAACACAGTTGTTATCAGTTTTGGTCTAATTTATTAGGAACTTGAGAACCATCAAGTTTGTCAGGGTCTTTGTGTGTTCAAGTGTCCTCGTAATTTATATCAGTTTTAAGTTCATTATTGGTTATTGTTCTTTCAATTTCTATTGGTACCAAATACAACTAAGATTGTTGTGGAAAGAAGAATAAAAGAGGAAATGAAAATTGAAAAAAAAAACTTACTTTCTAATTGGATAAATATAGAAAGGAAAAATAAAACTGTCACGCCTTCAAAATTTCCTTTGATTTTTTTTTTTGTTTCTTTTTAAAACATTTACTATAACTAATAAAAAGAAAAAGAATAATTTATAATTAAGTTTTCTCGGTTATCTTTAAAAAAAACAAATAGTTTTGTTTTTTTTTGCACAGATGTTAAATAGCTGTCTTTCTTTAAGTAGCTGTGAATTTATTAAAGGAGAGTAGGTGAAATATGAAAAAGTTAAATTATGCAAAACTTTGAAGCAATTTAACATTATTGTTTTATTTTTAAATTTTTCTTCAATTTATAATAAATAGATTTACCTCCTGATGAAGAAAACATAAATTCAGATAAAATGGTTTCAGCTATTTATATGTTACAATATGTAGTTACATTTTTAATTCAGTTGAATTCTCAAACATGTGGTTATTTAAAACTGTCGTAAGACTTAAATTTATTTTATTTTTAAAAAAATATTCATGAAATAGGCTACTTTTCTTTCTTTATAAACCTGTAAATTCTTTGGTAGTTAAATTCCATCTAACTTAATTTTTTTTAATTAACTTTGAACAACAGGTTTTAATTTCTATTACTATTCATTCAAATTGTTTTAATTTCTCTTATTTTGACAACAAACTGAGAAATAACAAAGTGGCTTACATCCTGGTTAGTCACATTTGGGTTGCAAAAAGACAATATAATACTTAATTTGTAAATTTTTGTGTATTTTTGTATATTATTTTCCTTATTAAGAAGCTAAAAGACTTAAATAACAATTTTTTAAGGCTTTTTATTCAGTTTACAAATATTATTAATTACTAAAAAAACAATTTGAAAGCCCATTCTTAATAGAAAACTCTACTTAAATTTTGTAAATTCACTGAACGTAATAAAGGAATTTTAATAATAAGTGAAATAGAACCGATCTTTAAAAAAATTAACCCAATTCAGAAAACGTTTTTTAAGGACCATCATATTTTAATAACAACAAACCCTGAACTTTGATTGAATGAAAAGAATTCAGAAACTTACGCTCTAATTTGGTTAAAGAAAGGCGATCATTTCAGATTTGGGAGTTTGTGTCTTTTTGTAAATTTCTTTACTGTTGTCGATTTTTCGATAATTATTTACTGTTTAAATAATAAAAACATCTAATGTTTAGAATCTCATTATTTTTAAATCTCAGTTTAGAATAAGTTGATGAATTTAGAAAAAATTAGAATAACAAATTAGAGTAATTTGAGACATTTAGTAAAAATTAATATATTGTATTGAAATTTATTGAATTTTTACTTCTGATTTATTGTTAATTTGATTAAGTAGATAATTTTTTCAAATTTTTTTTAAATAATTTAATGAAATAAATATTATAGAGGTTAATAAGGAATATAACCTTATTATTTATTGCTATTAAACACAATTACAATCAAGAAACGAATTCAGAAAATACTTACAACCTATAAATTTCGTATATAAAATTTGTAAATTAAAGTTTTGTCACGGTTTATTTTGATTATTTGTATTATTTTACTGTGGCACTTTTAATTTTACAGGTACTTCTCACTTTACGAAAGAATTCCGCTCCGACCACTACTTCGTTAACCGAAACGATCGAAAAACGAAGAGCTTACGCCGGGAATATAGGATCGTTGTAAAATTAAAAAACCAGGTTAAACTGCTTGTCGGATTGAAACTGACTGAACATGTGCACAGCAAGCCTATAGTATGCTCAGTACGCATGTCACCATTCGCCACTGACCAACACTCAAACTGTGTCACGGTTCTAACAAGATGAATATAATATCATTATATTTCTATTTATAAAATATAACATTAAAAATCTTCCTTCTTCAATATTGTTACTAATATTTTGGTGATATTTCGCGAAATTTAATCATTTCGCTTTTTCAAGCCTTTTTCTTCAAAATAACTTCGAGTCTATCTAAAATAATAATTGAATATGTCAATAATAACTCAATAACGTGATTATAATGATATAGCCAATTAGTGTTAAGTTACTTTGTTGAAAAAGAAACTTAATAATGTTATAGTGCATTAGTATTGAAAAGGAAACTCAATAATGTTGAGATAGACTCGAAGTTATTTTGAAGAAAAAGGCTTGAAAAAGCGAAATAATTAAATTTCGCGAAATATCGCCAAAATATTACAAGAATATTGAAGAAAGAAGATGAATATAAAATGACTAACAGAGAATAATCAGCACGTGGAAGCATAATTAAGACACCTGCGGACAGGTAGAAGGGATAAGAGCGCTGGGCCCAAAACTCTTTCCCAACTTAGATCAAAGGTGAATTAAATAAAGAAGAAAAAAAAAAGAAATAAAGGTTCAAAAGAAATAAAGAAATGTATTGAACGAATAAAAGTTAAAGATACAAACAGTGAAGGGAATCACATCTCTTAGATTAGTGATAAATCTTTCCCTTTCTTTTCAAAACAATCACGTTTACCTTTCAAGGTGACGCCAACACAGTTATGATAAGTAAAAAGTATTAAACTAGACTAAATATCTAAAAACTACTATCATAAGGGTAAAATGGAGCTTCGCCTCTCGTCCGAGCCTCTCCAGAGAGTGGATATCAGCACACGGTGAGTGAAGGGAGCAAAAAAAAAACTCCACAATCATGTGAATGATAAAACAAGCTACTCGGAAGGAAAACCAAGGGAAGGGGACGAAAAAAAAAGGGGAGAAAAAAATTAACAGGCGACAATGTAAACTAGGGAAAAAGGACGGGTGACGGACTGGCTAGGCCGAGAGGTTCTGCTTGCGCCGGCCGGCAAGTACAAATAAATACATGTATAAAATCATGGTCATGACAAAAATAGTTTCTAACAATATCAATAATAAAATGAAAGATTAAAGCTTATTTTTTAAAAAAAAAACCTAATCAGATCTGATTCGGGTTCTTATGTCGTAAATGGCTTCTCAATCAAAGTTCTCTACTCTTATATTTTTATTTATTTATTTAGTTCTTTTGTCTTCTTCCTTCTCACTTGAACAAGATGAAAGTTTGACGTGGCTTAGAGTCGAAATAGGAGCTGTCTATTAGCAATTTGGGAAGCTGTTGTACTAGTTTGTTTCACTACACGGTGATTTAGATAGATTCTTCTGAGGAGCTCCAATGCTAGATAACACATAAATACAGTTACTTACAGTCTGCTGAATGTCTCGACGATCCTCAAGAACAACACCTTTGATGATCTGTCGGGTGATGATTCTCCTTCCTATTGATGACTTGTCCGGTAGTCGCCACAATTGGATACCTAGGCCACACCACCGTGTTTCTCGTCCCGTGAGTAGCCGAGCTCAGCAGCTCGCCCCATACTGCGATGACCTCGGACGAATAACTGCAGGCACATACGATCGTCACGGATCACATACACAGGGATAAAGTATTGCCTGTGTGAAGATAACGGGTTCCCGTCCGAACCAGACGTAGTGGCGAGTCCACAAAGAAAATCAAGAAGTCACAGGAGGGAAATTCATTGCTTCCTCCTCTCACCATCTCATCAGAGACTCTGTCTTTTCTTTTTACAAATTCCTCCAACTCGGAAACAAACGCACCAATCATAGTCTAGTGCGCGAAAATCCGCGACGTATTTACAATACGCTGTAATCAGGTTACATGTGACAGAATGTCTAAATGGATTATCTACCAAAACAAATACAGCGGAAATACAAATTAACTAAGATTCCAAAAGAATTCGTTCTCATGCAGACGAAATAGAACAAAATAATAAAACAATCAAAAAAAAATTCTTACATTATAAAGGTAAATCACAGATCAGAAGAGCATGAAGAAACAGAAAGGAAAATTATAAGAGGAATCCAAAAACACAAGAAGAAAGGAGAGAAAGAATAAAAAGAGAAGAGAAAAAAAAATAATAATAAAAAGAAAGTGGCAGGGTTTAAAAAAAACGGAAAAGGAAAAAAAAATACAGGGGATAAAAAAAACCGTGACACACCCCTCCCTGCCCCAAAGAGTTAATCGTAGGTTAATGCAAAGGAAGGAACTGCAGCCCTATGGAAACACTAGCAGCAACAAAAGCTATCTACAAACCTCAATGAACTCTAAAACATAAATTTACCTATGGCAATGAAGGTGAAAGGGACCTGTAACGGATCGTTAATCCAAATGTAGCATGATGCCCAGACACGCTAATACGGAGGGGACTTACATACATAGCTACGTCATCACCTGGGAAGGCTGCTGTCAACCAAAACAAGAACCCTTGAGAACGCACCTGGCGTGTCCAAGACATTGACCACAGAGCAAAACCATACACATCAACAAGCCGAATGCGGAACAGGAAAAGCATCAACCTGGATTCCAAACATCGCAAGTCCAAATGGTGAAGGAAAAGAACTGAAAACAAAACGGTCATCGTAAAGCGAAAGCAGTCCACTAGACAATTCACACACTGATCAGCACAAGAAGGGAGCGGGTCCGGAAGCCCGTCCTAAATCCAAATGGCCGACCAGGGAACCACTTCTAACATCTTCAAACGATTACCAAGGTAAGCACAACACCAAATCAAAATCAAGCACCGCTCAAAAGATTAACTAAAACTATTACTGAGCCTAACGATGGTCCAGTAGTCAAGCGTTTAGTCAAAAGGAAACATGATCGATGCCCAAGGGAAAAATAGGATAAAGTAGCGGAAAGACCAACAAAATATAAACGGAAGGGACTTACGACCAAGACAGCTACACCTAAATCCAAGGAGTGTGAAAACTGATTGCCGAAATTTATCTTTACGGATCGCGGAGTCAGAAAGAGAGCTGACCTCCGCTGACGAACCTGCGTTAACGTCAAATGAGACAACCACACATGATAACAAACCCAAAGAAGGAGGCGCCAAATTTTTGTCAGATGCAACCTCGCTTAGGTTTACCAAACTACAAGGCATAACGATCACCTACGGAAAACATCTCAAAAGATCAAGCAAAGCCAACATATAAGCTACAAGAAACGGAACTGGGTCGAAAATAAAAATCAAGGTAAGCAATCGGAGAGAATACCAGACGTCAAAGATATCAAACCGAAGCAACTGTAGAACAAATCCAGACTAAAACCGCGCCAGGGAAAGAACTGATGGATGGATCAAACCTCCTGCAGAGTGGCCCGAAAGCCTCATCCACCGACCCGCTCCCTTGCCATCAACACCAGTCTAACAATAACTACAATCCAGCTCCTCCAAGGTAGCTAAAAGCAGCGCTGTATAATGCGAGCAAAATGAAAATGCGACAAGCAGACAAATTACAAAGCATGTCGCGATCAGCATGACAAGTGAACACCTTCCAGTACAAACCAAACGGCGAACAAAAACGTCGCATAGCTACTAAACTAAGGCTTTCAGAGCCGATACTCAGGCTACAAATGTTAAAAAACTAGATAAGCTATAATAGCGATCTAATCAAACAGGTGAATGAAGGATAAGTAGCATATTAAATGAATAAGAAGAACCACAGATCCGAATTATGGAGGGATAAAACTGATTTCGCACCCTCAGGGTAAAACAAAGAAGGTAAATCAGCACAAACCGCGCTCTCTTTGCTACCAGAATTTGTCACGGTTCTAACATGATGAATATAAAATGACTAATAGAGAATAATCAACACGTGGAAGCATAATTAAGACATCTGAGGACAGGTATAAGGGATAAGAGCGCTGGCCCAAAACTCTTTCCCAACTTAGATCAAACGTGAATTAAATAAAGAAGAAAAAAAAAACTACTTTAGGTAGGTCTCCTGCGGTCTAAAGCGTCGGTCTGCCGTGCGGCCTCTGTGCCGGTACCCGGGTTCAAATCCCGGTCGAGAGCAAGGATGTTTCATCTTTCTGCTCCTGTGTTTCGTCCGTTTCTCCCCTGGGACTTACTATCTCAGAATTATTTCTGGACGGGATGGGAATCTCGGCCCTCCTCTGGAATTTGCAAGCCTCATCCTGACGTTGTCAGGTAGGGCTAGCCCGTGGTCCATAGTTGGCCAAAGTCGATGAAAGGAAGGGAAAAGAAAGTGCCACGGTTTGGAAAAAAAGGAAAAGAAAAAAAGAATACAGGGGATTAAAATAAAACGTGACAAATGAGAAAGGGGATTCCCCGAAATGCAGATCGAAACTTGGTTGGTCGTAAGTGCGTGTGGTCGTTAAGCAGATAAAAGTGTCGTAAAGTGAGGCGCAGCTGTATTTGTTTTCTTATTTATCTATTCATTTCCTTGTTTATATCCCGTAAATTTTAGTTAGTCACTGTAAAAATAAATCAATCATGATTATTTCCATTTTAATCCATTATTATCATATTGTTTTAGTTGTAATTTATTACTTTTCTTATTTTTATGCTCTTTTTTAAGTTTAAGTTCTTACGAGAATTCCTTCTAATTGAGTTCTCGCGTCTTTGAGGTCCTGACGCAAGCAACTGCAGGCGACAGCAAAGCTTTTATTTCTTTATTTTTTTTTTCCAATGCATCTAAAATTCTAAAAATTTAAAAATAAACTTGCGAAGCATCTGGAATTTCTATTTTCTTGTTTTTAATTTTTAAAATACAGTTACACCTTGACATGCGAGCGTCCCGACATACGAGTATTCCGAGATACGAGCAAGCCTTCGAGCAAATTTCTGCTTTGAGATAAGAGTAAAGATTTGAGATACGAGCAAGCCTTCGAGCAAATTTCTGCTTTGAGATACGAATAAAGATTTGAGATACGAGTAAAGATTTGAGATACGAGCACGCTTACAGACGCCGACTCTAGTTGACCGCGCACTCGGTCACGCTGCCTCACTCGTTCACTTCACGTGTTCGTCGATTTCCGTACGCATGTCCCGAGAGTCTTCCGTATTGTGTTTGCTTTATCTACGTGATTTCCTCTACGAGTCTACGTTATCTACGAGATTTTTGTGAATTATTCTTCATAATAGTGATGAGTCCTAAGAAAGTGAGTGGCAAGGATGGTAATGAGAAGACGAAACGCATGATGACTATGGGAATAATAGCATGAAATTGCCAATATATATGAGCATGGTGCCCGCGTGAGTGATCTAGCACGCATGTATAATCGCAGTACATCCACAATATGTACCATCCTAAAGCAGAAGATGCTATCAAGAACGTAAATCCTTCCAAGGGCGTGACGATTATATCGAAGTTACGTTCGAAGTTAAATTTATATAATTTATATCACAGGAATCCTTATGTACTATATTTTTTTTGTGTACGTGTATGTTTCTATAGCAATTAAAAACATGTGTTTTCCATTATTATTAGCACTAATAACTGAGTTTTTTAGAGGGCCGGAACGGATTAAATTTTTTCTGTTATTTCTTATGGGAAAAAAGGATTTGAGATACGAGCACCTCGAGTTACGAGCTCAGTCCTGGAACGGATTGTGCTTGTATCTCAAGGTATTACTGTATTCTCCAGTTAATTATAGTCCGTCTAAGTCAGCTAGGCAGTCCCTTCAGGCGTTGGTACTGAGAACTTGAAAAAATAGGGGAGAAAGGGTATAAGATAAGTGGGGGTAGGGAGGAAAGATTACAACAGTGTTGGCAGAGCTTGACCTCGTTATTATCGGCTTTAAATAACTATATTTCCGAAGAGCTGAATTCTCAAAATACTAAAAAAAGGATCACATAAGGCCTTTTTTTAATTCCGTAACAATACCCTGATACCCTTTCACCCCTATTTTTTCAAGTTCTCAGTCCCAACGCCTGAAGGGACTGCCTAGCTGACTTGGACGGACTATAAATTAAAACTCAAAAATCTTCAATTTCAGGAAAACCTGAAATGATAAAAAAATTATAAAATAATGTTTTGTATTTAAAATATTTATTATTAGTGCAATAGTTAATTTTTTAAAAAATAATTTAATCCCACACAATTTTAAAAAACAATTTTTAATTTTTTTTTAAATTAACTGTTGCACTAATAATAAATATTTTAAAAACAAAACATTATTTAACAAATGTTTTTATCATAAGAAGAATTTAATGTGCATTGTTTCAAGTTAATTTCGTAAATAAAAGCCAATGCACCTGGCTAATTCACAATAAGTTTTAATTCAAAAAGATTAAAATACAGATGACTATAGTTTCAAGCACAGCTGTGAGCCTATTATCTGGTAGGCACTCAGCTGTGCTTGAAACTATAGTCGTCTGTATTTTAATCTTTTTGAATTAAAACTTATTGGGAATTAGCCAGGTGCATCGACTTTTATTTGTGAAATTAAATTTTTTTATCATTTCAGGTTTTCGTCAAATATTTTTGAGAATTCAAAACAACACAAGTTCATTTTTAAATTTTCAGTATTTTAGGTGCATTGGAAAAAGAAATAAATAAAAGAAATAAAAGGATTGCAGTCGCCTGCAGCTGCTTGATGTTACTTTACAAACTAGAGACTTAAGGCTAGTACACACCTAGGGACAAAGTCGCGCGACGTGTAAAGGGAAAGTTGCTGTACATTGTCCGTAGACTGTCGCTATACAATGTCGCCCGTCCACACCCAGGAGCCAGTTACACTACAGAAATCAGAGGATTCCATTCCTTGCAACAAAAAAAGTAATGGGTGATAACAAAACCAACTGCACTTTTTAGGGGAAGAAGCATTTTTTTTTTACTCTGTCAGCTTTTTATATTCTCTCCTGAATTCAGATTTCAAATTGTGGATTTTCTTCTCCATGTCTTGAATTGCCATCTGGTATTTTTGGGCCAGATGCTCCATAGCATCCCTCCTTTCATTTCTGTTTTTATAATCCACACTTGTGATATCCCAAGGACATGAGAGGGCCTGAAAATCTTCGATTATTTTTAATGTTGCTTCCATGGCAGACAAGTAGAAACTGACTCAAAAGTCTCGGAACACGTACAGACTACGAAATGTCGCGCAACATTATATCATGTCCCCCGTTTGGATGGGGAATGTGAGACTTGGGACTTTCGTATCGCGATAGAACCGGAACACGAGAAAAATGTATCGCGACATTCCCGGAACAGCCATGAGACTTGTCCCGAGACTTTGTCCCTAGGTGTGTATTAGCATTTACAGTCGCCGGTATCACACTCTTACTTTGTTGTCGCATCGGTTAGTTGATATGATATGTTGTTGCCGCATCGGTTAGTTCGTAACTTTAAGTGACGTAGAGATGTTTATATAAGCTGACACTTTTGTATGAAAACAGACAGTCTGTCTTTCGCAATAATGGGAGCAAGTCTTACACTCTGGTTCTCGAACTTCACTCGTTTCTAAGTTAACGGCCAAGATTTGTTGAGAGATGGAGGATACTTCAATTATTCTCTGCCAACAATGTGAGACTTAAACGACCACTTCATCGTTACCGTATGTCTAGAACACAGACAAGTGAAGGAATTGGAGGATTAGTACCCGGTATGTCAAGTGCCAAGAGGAAAATCCGAAAAACTTTGTCATGGAAGCTAGAGTATGGGAACGGAACTCAAGAGCCTTTTCCATGAATGGAATTGAATCATCATCATCATCTGGAAAACTAATCGCAATGTTATGCCAGCATACCTAGAGACATAAATGTGTGTTTGGAGTGAATCTTCAGTGATAAAGTGGGGAGGAATTTCGCCAGCGGCAAAACCCCCCTCGTTTTCGTGGAACAGGGGATAAAAATCAACCAAGAAGTGTATTGCCGCGACATTCTTGAGGCCGTTGTTCTACCCTGGGCCCAGCAGCACTTCGGCAATACGAAGTGGACGTTCCAACAAGACTCCGCTCCGGCATACAAGGCGAAAACGACTCAGAACTGGTGCAAGGCCCATTTTTCCGGATTTCATCTCGTCAGCGGAATGGCCGCCCTACTCACCGGATCTCAACCCAATGGACTACAGCGTCTGGTCGATTTTGGAGTCGAGGGCCTGTGGTAAGCGACACAAAAGTGTCGCGTCGCTGAAGCAATCTCTGTGCCGGGAGTGGATCGATTGTCGACCTGGGAGTGGATCTGCGGCCCATAGCTGAAAATTTTAAGTCACAATTTGGAGCTCTGCATCGCCACCAAAGGCGCCCATTTCGAAACCGGCTAAACATACTTTGTGTGTGATGTCCATGTTATTGATATTAGTTGTTACATTCATGCAACTTTCGTTTCTTCATAAAATATCGATGGAAACTTTTGTCCGAGGTTTTTCCAGTCACCCTATATATAAGGTGGCCATTAAATAACTTTTGCTGTTTGGAGGCATCTGCAGCGAAAACTAATGAACGGAATGAAACCAAAATTCAGGTATAGTCTATTAAGAGCTTGGGGAGAAGCAAAAAAAAAATTAGTACCAAAAGTCGCCGAAAACAGAAAATTTGGCACTGCTGTCACTCTAAACGTAGATTATACAAATTTTCTAGTGCAGACGTGACAGCAGCACTACTCAGTCCTTTTAAAAAGGGAAGAGCGAACGTTCAGTCAAGCAGTTCGTCGATTGACTGTTGAGTTGTACTCTAGATGTGGCCTACCTTACCTCAACATGCATTACTTGTAAAGCTGTTTTACACTAAAGAGTACAATGCAGCGGCGGCTCTTAGGGACTTTCGAAGGCTTCAAAACCTACGTAAAGATCCAATGTCTGCTGTAGCAGTGCGAGCTATGATTCATAAATTCAAGGAAACTGGATCGCTAGGAGTGAGAGCCGGCAGAGGACAAAAACCAATATCAGACAACACAGTAACAGATGTTGCCACTGCAGTGTTCGATGACACAGGGACTAGTAGTGGTTCAAGTGCTCGTGCAATAGCTCGCGAAACCGATATGCCTAATGGGACTGTCTGGAAAATCTTACGGAAAATGCTGCATTTCTATCCGTAAAAGATCAGTTATTGTTGTTGTTTTTGATTGGGTTTTTAATGGCGCAAAAGATCAGTCGTGTGCAAGAACTAAAACCTACAGATTATGATAAGCGCCTGACTTTCGCGCTAACATTTCTTGCCCAAATGGATATCAATAATGATTGGCCTTGGAAGATATTGTGGGGAGATGAGGCTCATTTTTATCTGAATGGGTCAGTCAACACTCAAAACTGCCGAATCTGGGCATGTGAACGTCCCTCAGTGATTCATCAAGTGCCACTGCATTCTTCAAAAGTACAGTACTGTGTGGTGTGAATTCACGGCGGAGTTCATATTAGGACCATACTTTTTTGAGACTATGACTCCTACAGGTCCTGTTACCTGTACCATTAATGGAGAGAGATATCTGCAAATGCTGCAAACGTTTGTCATTCCTGAATTGCAACAAAGACAATGCTCACACTCGACATGTTATATGCAAGATGGAACACGACCACATATTGTACGTGCATTACACAATCTGTTACGCCAGTATTTCGGAAATGAGAGGGTTTTCAGTCAATATTTTCCGATGGAATGGCCGCCCCGTTCCCCGGACATGACCCCATGTGACTTTTGGTTGTGGGGGTACCTGAAATCCATTGTGTATACTGGTGGCGTAACAAACCTGCATTCGTTGAAAGATAACATACGACGGTCTATTACACTGACATCCAAACTGACACTTTACGCGCAGCAGTAGAGAACGTCATGCACCGGATGCAATATGTTGTACACAAGAAAGGTCAGCACATTGAAAATGTTGCACGTGGTCCAGACGACCCTAATGATTTATTAATGTCAGTAATGTTGATAACAGATTGTAAACAAACAATTGATGATTACAGATTGTTGTTTAAAGATTGTTGTATTGTGTCAGAACATTTTCTGTGAGTCTCAAACTCCATTTATTACCTTACTGTATGTTCATAAAATTTCATAATCCTTTTTGCGTGCGTTCATTGTAATTATTCACCAATTTACTGGTTCCGACAGCGCCAAATTTTCTCCTATCGGCGACTTTTGGATCAATTGTTTTCTATTCTTCTCCCCATGCCCTCAATAAACTACACCTGAATTTTGATTTCATTCCGTTCATTAGTTTTCGCTGCAGATGCCTCCAAACAGGGAAAGTTATTTTATGGTAACCTTGTACATACTGTATATATATATATATATATATATATATTTCTCCCCTTTTATATCTTTTCACAATTTCTCAAGTTATGACATTTTGAGATATTGGTTATGTAATCCTTTAGATTTGGGGTTTTGATAATTACTTTATTATCTCTAAAATTAATAACACGTTGCTATTGTTATTGTTATTGAATTCAGTCTATTAACAAGATTTGAGTTAAGAATATCGATTATTCGATATAAATAGGGGTGGATAAGATAGCGTGGGGTCGCAAACAGACTCGCGCTCGCATTTTCTAGACCGGTGCAGTCTATTCTAACATAAAGGTAACTCAATCTATACTCTACTCATCCTTCTTTTTAAATTATTCGGAATTCAGTGTATTAACAACTTTTGAATAATTTTCTTCATTTACGTATCAGAAGCCGTTGCGGAACATTGTAATTGCTTTCCTAATCACTATCGCTACCTTGTTTTTTCTGCCCGCTACTTCTCCGAAACCAAAAGACACAAAAACGCGAATAAGGTGTGAAATGTTATTGAGGTTGCCTACATTTTATTTTGCATGGACGTGGGTCAACCGAATGTCACGTGACGTAAGGTCAACTTCAAAACTGTTCATTTTCGATGACCAAAATGAAAGACAAGTTGTTTCTCTTACTGAGATGAACTTTTTAAACGTCGCGATCAAAGGTCACGTGACTGAGAAAATGACCTCAGAATCCAAGATCACGTGAGAACTAAAAATTTTAATTGATAGATAAGTTCCTTCTTCCTTAACTACTTTTATTAATAATTGCATTTTTTATAATTTATAATTAAAAAAATAATCTATAATTAAAATATACTTACGCACTAAAATAAATAAAAAAATGAATAAAACAAAAAATAAAAACATTTAAAAAATACTTAAAAAAAAGTAAAACATGTAAAAAATACTTGTGTCTACTTAGTAAATAGTAGATTTACTAAGTAAAATGATTTACTTCGAACGAATTTAGAGAATGCTTAATATTTGTTTTACGGAACATTTTTTTTATAAGAAACATAAGAATAATTGTTCACTCAAATTCTTCAACAATCCTTCTTCGTTTCATCTTTTAATATAATTAGATATAGATATAAAAACCATTTTCACACTCCTCTATTAGTATTTTAAAATATTTATTTAAAATATATGCAGCAAATTTTCAGAAACATTCGCATTCCCTTTCTCAAGCCATCAATAATGGGAATAGAATTAATATACAAACAATCAAAGACATGGTTCGAAACAAACTTAATGACTATCACAAAACATGTCAGCTTTATAACAATGGGATAAGAATTAGTTTACAAGCAAATCATCAAGCAAATAGCTAAACCATTATTAACAAATTGTAAAGACATTTTTTAGTTAACAAAAACTTTTTGTTATAAAAGGATCTCTATTACTTAATAATCAAGATAATTTAATAATTGAATGCATCAAATAAATCAGTTTTTGTTATATTTATTTTAATAAAATCTTTAATCAAACAAACAGTAATAGGATGGACACTAGTACCCTCGTACCTATTAAAATTTTGTTCTTTTGTGTTTACGTACCATGTCTTTATATTTACTTGATGGCTAAATCATTAGTTGTTTGTTGTAAATTAATTCTATTCCCATTTTTTCATGGCTTGAGAAAGAAAAAGCGAATATTGTGAAAAAAGAATTGTGAAAATTTTAGATAGTTAATAAAAATTTTAAGAAGAGATTTTTATAAATACTTACACTCTGATTTATTAACAGAATATCAATTAAAAGAAATATAAGTAAAAATTTTCCTATAAAATCTTAAATAGAAAAGTGTAGTAAAATTTACTAAATGTAGATCAGTTGGTTTTTTTTCCTCCGATTTGTTTTATTTAGTAGAGTTTTATTTATCACATGTCAATTGAAATAAGTTTTTTGTTACGATGCTTAATAGTTGCGATATTTGAATACTAGATGTCGCCGTTGCAATTGAGCGATTGCGTTGCTTAGTGACCAAGAAACATTAAAGAAAAAAAAAATACTTGTGTGACATGATTTGTTGTCTGTACCTTAAAGACAGATATATGAAAGATGGATAATTCCGTAAGGTCATTTCGCAGAAGGAAAGTGTAAGGTATTTTATCCGTATTGATAATTGAATGCAAATGTTTTCTGAATTTGCAGATCTTTTTGAAATACACGCAAATTTGCTGGAGACGTTTCGAAGTGAGGTTATGATGAGCCTAAAGGCTAGGATATAGCCCAGTTTCGTTGTGACACAAGAAGTTTCGCCATATGTATTTTTGGTTTCGTAACTGTCGGCGAACAGTGGGTCACTGTCCTTCACTACGGCCGGCGAATTGAGGAATCAAGACCGAATTGAACGTATGAATGCATTGAGACAAATCAGTTGGGAAGACATGACGATTCGAACGTTATCTACTGTGCATGTTGCTCCGGTTCTACAAGTTTCGTCAGTGAAAAGGTAGGACAGATTTTACCTCTTATAGACTTTATCCGAGGGATAAAAATCGTCAATGAAAAATTCATCTAAAAGGCTGAAGACAAAAATGAACTGTTGCGTGTACATTTAGAGCTGTGCATTAGGCCTAGTTGGGATGATTGTTGATCAAGTTTCAAGTAAAAGCATATGAACTGATTTAGCATTAAATAAGTTTAGCAGATTTCAAATATTATATTATAAAGTTTTTTGACGAATATTTGAATTTGATTCGAGGAATTACATCACACAAGGAGTTAAGTCATTATATAGTTAGGCTCAATCTAAGATAGTTATAATATTTGTTTGATTGTTGAATAAGTAATTCAGAGGTCAAATAGTTATTCCATTTGAGATAAGTGTGGTTATTTGTTTAATATGTCACCCAGTATCGTTAACTCAATTTTGCTAAGTTCAGTAAATTTTATTGAGATAACGGTTTTGTTTTATCTATTGATCTTAGTAGTTCGATGTTTGGCTTTTGTATTGTTAAAGAGTAAACATCTTAGGTAATTTCCTAACAGATTTGTGCTGATAGATGTTCATAATATTTATCCTTTGTATGTTTTTCAATACGCTGTTTAGAAATATAAAATGTCTAGTTTCAGCAAAAGTTGTCATTTATTAGCTACTTGCTTATTAAATCACTGCTTATTACATTAAAACTATATTATTTGGTTTTAACACCTATGTAACAAAAAGAATTGTGAAAATTTTAGATAGTTAATAAAAATTAAGTAGAGATTTTTATAAATACTTACTTTCTGATTTATTAACAGAATATCAATTAAAAGAAATAAAAGTAAAAATTTTCCTAAAGAATCTTAAATAGAAAAGAATTCTTAAAAGTTTAGATAGTTACTAAAAACTTTAAGCACTTTTTATTTAAAGATTTTTCATAAATAGTTACAGACTTGTTTATTAATAAAATATCAACATAAACAGTTGAAATTATTTTAACTGACAATCGTAATCTACATCAGAGTTCAACTTCATTTGAGAGCTCACGAAACATCGTACCTTGTCTCAATGAGGCAGTCGATGATTACGTCAGATATAAGTTTGTCATGAGATGTATATAATAAATTATGTTTTAATATTAATATATGATCTGAATTGTTCGAATGCTTAGATCAATATTAGATCAGTTATCTTTTTTGGAAAAGAAATAAACTATTCGCCGTAGTAATATTTTATCACTATTAACTGCGGAATGAATAGATAGATTATGGATCAAGGCAGCATTGAGAGTGCAGGAAAAGATAAGGTTACTCCAACCATCTTATCATTTAAGGTGGTAGCTTATAAGAGAACAAAATTCAGATTCTAAAGTACACCACATCTCCATCAAAATATATTCCAAAAAATATATTTATTCTGTAAATTTTCGGAATGCGATGCTTCTTTCCTTTTCAAGCTTCTCAATAAATGAAACAATTACGGATGTTAACCTATTATAATATATAATATTGTTGCCCGTAGATTTTATTAGCTAATAAAATCATACAGAGCGGGTGGGTGGGGGATCTTGTGATGGGTGGCTGTGGACCTCACTGATGGCGGCTAGCGGCCTTCGAAGACTCGTTGGCGGGAAGAGCGGGATGGCTGACTTCGCAGGTCATACTCGTTCTATTCACCGGCACTGGTCGGGGAAGCTGACAGGACTTTGACAGGGTCGGCGGCGGGAAGCAGACTTGCACACCGTGCTGGAGTTGGCTTCGTAGTCTTCTCTTCTATTACGGCAACGTCTCTCACGTTGACCGGCCTCGGGAGCTTCTTAGCGGGAAGGGCGGACTTGCGACCCTCACTGGAGATAGCTTCGGTAATTCTCTTCGTTTGCTGGCAACGTCTATCACGTTGGCCGGGCTTCGGGAGCTTCTTAGCGGGGAAGGCGGACTGGCGATCCTCGCTGGAGATAGCTTCGGTAATTCTCTTCATTTGCCGGCAACGTTTCTTTCATTGGCCGGGCTTCGGGAACTTCTTAGCGGGGAAGGCGGACTGGCGATCCTCGCTGTTGAAGGTTTCGTTACTTTTCTCTTCGGACTCTGGGTGGAGACCTTCTCATGCAACAGGTTTGTCGCCAAAACCGAACTGTTCTCACATCGGCAGAACTCCCCATTATATTCCCGAGTCCGGCCTCGACATCATCTCTGGAACGGTCGACTATCCTCAGAGGTGATGAAGAAACCGGGCCATGAGTTCAGGTAGAGTCCACCTCTAGGGGGGAATAGTTAAGGAAAAAACGCCAGATAACAATATTACATAATATAATATATAATATAATGTAATATATATATTATATATACTATTCTGAACATAGTTACAATCAACAATAATAACGATACTAATGCTATAATAAAAACTACAATACCATTCATTTAGCAAATCATCAAAGTTTATGATCTTTTACTTTTTATTACCACTTGAACTTACCAATTTTTACCCTCTCTTGATGACTTAACTAACACGTTATTATCTTCCATACCTTTGTTCCTATTAAGATTGTAATCTTTTGTATTTCTTATAAATAAACTCTATATAATTTTTCTGGTAGTTGAATCTTTCTCCATATGCAGTATTTTTACCTCACTACTTATACCTAATTGACAACAGTGAATTAGTTCAGTCAATTCAGATTTATCCTCTTGTTTCTTTTTAATATAATCAACATGTTCCAACACCCACTCTTTAATTGTACGTTTACTCTCTCCAATATAAAAATCACCACAATGTATTAAAACATTCTATTTTATAAACTACACCCACATCATACCTTCTCTCACTTTTGTTTATTTGTGATGTAAATATTTATCAATTTGTTTTTATATTCAAATGCCAATTCTATATTATATTTCTTACAAATTCTCCTCAATGCAAAACTGTTTCTATTCAAATAAGAAATTATGGAACCTTTCTTTCTTATTCTTTATTAATTCTTTCATTTTTAAGGTGTTATATTCTTTCATACTTCGCTATTTCATTCGATAAGGAATTATTAGTATTTCTTCCTTATTCTTTCTTATTTCTTTCAAATTATTATATTATATTCTTTCAAATCCTTATTAATGAAATTTCTTCCTACCAGTTTTCTTCAATATAATTTTCATATTATCTAATTCCTTTTTGAATTTCTTTTTATCATTGCTCTATCAATTCTAGTAATAACATTCTCTACTACATTCTTTTTTATATGCATTCTATGGCCCGACTTGAAATTTAAAATGTGGTCAATTTGTGCTTCTTTTCTGCGATGTTTCAATAGGAAATTATTACTTTTTTTAACAAATAAACATCTAAGAAATTTAATCTGACATTAATCTCTTTTTCCATTTTAAATTTAATATCATTTCTCTCGTTAATATTTATAAAAAAATTTTCGAATTGGCGTATCGTTTTGATCGAGCTACAAGTTCTGCTACAAGAATTTCAAAAAGGAATTAGAGTGTATGAAAATTATATTAATGAAAAATGATATGAAGAAAATCTCATTAATAAGATTTGAAAGAATATAATGTAATAATTTTAAAGAAATAGGAAAGAGTAAGCAAGAAAGACTCATAATTCCTTATTTAAGTAGAAGCAGTTTTGAATTGAAGAGAACTTGTAAAATATATAATAGAATCTGAATATAAAAAAAAATTAAAATCTCTTTTTCCATTTTAAATTTAATATTGTTTTTGTCATTAATATCCTTAAAACATTTTCAAATTCCTGTATCGTATTGATCGTGCTAATTTCTGAAGAGGAATTCAAAAAGGAATTAGATCGTATTAAAAATATATTAAAGAAAAATGGTATGAAGAAAATCTTTTTAATAAGCATTTGAAAGAATATAATATAATAATTTGAAAGAAATAGGAAAGAATAAGGAAGAAAGACTCATAATTCCTTATTTAATTAGAAGCAGTTTTGAATTGAAGAGAATTTGTAAAAAAATATAATGTAGCATTGGAATTTGAATATAAAAATAAATTGAAAAACAAATTGAAGAATATTTTGTCATAAATTAAACAAAAGTGAGAGAAAATATGAAATGGGTGTAGTTTATAAAATAGAATGATTGAATTGTGGTGATGTTTATAGTAGAGAAAGTAAAGTACAATTAAAACAAAGGTGTAGTGCGATTGTAGTGTTTATGCTGGTATTAGTATTGTTATTATTGTTGATTGCAACTTGTCAGGATAGTATATATTTGTGTAAACATCTGTAATAGTTTCATTAATTGAGAAGCTTGAGAAAGGAAAGAAGCATCGCATTCCGAAAATTTGAAGAATAAATAATTTTTTTTTTAAATATATGTTTTATACTTTACAATATGTTAAGTAGAAAATGAGATTAGAAAGAGATATAGATTAAAAACATATAAATTCAGATTCGATGGGACATCCTTACTCTGGCTAGTCCTAACCTTCAGTAATGAAATATATGAGCAATTTAACAGAGACTTAGAGGTACTGTGAAGAGAAAAGATCAGTTTCAAGATGCCACTGATTATTCTTGTAAGTAAATAAGGACCTTGTGAGCTACGAAGGTTTCTTGACAACACAGGATTTTTGTTTTTTTGTTTTTCTTTAGCTAAAGAACAAGATAGACTGAATTTCTTTTCTGTATAAGAAATAAAAACATAATTTGAATAAAGGTAAATATGAAAAGAAAGTTTTTAAAATATCATTATCAAAATAATGAAGTGAAATGACAAGTTAAATTCTTCTATTTGTATTCTAACTTAAATATAATAATTATGTTTTATCTACTATAAATTTTATCATATTTTTCAAACATTTTCTCCTAGGCGAAACCGTTCGTGCTAATGTAATTTTTATTGTGTGTAAACTTTACTTTTTAAATTAGTCAAGTGTGTTTAATCTAAACTTTTATTTCTATATACGCTATTTATACTTACTCTTTTCTTCATAGTTTAAAAAAAATCAATGATAAGATTTTTTTAATATACAAATAAATAATTTTCTAATATATATTTTATTGTATATATTGTAATACTGGGAATTAGGTTCCTTAGTTTAAAGAGTGTTACATTCTTTTGGAATTGAAAATATAATATACATAATTGCATAAACGGACAAATTACAGGATTTTTTTTTAAGTCAGATAGCATCAAAGTAAAGAAACAAATATGATCTAAGGCACCTGAAGATAATATGGCCACCTTAAATTGAATATTTTTTTTTCATGATTATGGTATTCACTAAAAAAATAAATGTGTAGACAAGAACTTTGGCTCTTTAGGCGTATGTAAAGAAATATTTCAAGATTTTTTTTAAAACCCAAAGGTTCTGTTTTTCAATCTTTGAAAAAGCTTGCACTGTGCAGTTAATATGCCCTTGTGAAGGTAATGTGGCCAAATTCAAAAATATCTCTTTATTTTGGAAAAATATTTTTTTGATAATGATTAATAATTTTGGGTTGAAAGTAAATGTGTCTTGACTTCATTAAAATTTTCACACAGATAATTATTAACTTTCCAGGGGCCTACAACAAAAATTATTTCAAAGTTACAATTTAGATCATGTGTGTATCCACAAAGTTAGAAAAAAAATCATTAAATGATCAAAGCTTATAGAATATAAAAAATATCAATCATGGGTATATGTATAGCAAATAAATACAGATTTATCGTCTTTTAGGAGTCCAATACATTCCTCGTTTTGGTAATACGGCCTACTGTGGCCATTTTACCTGATTACAGCCCATCTCGAAAAATCTTTTAATTATTAGTTTAATTAAAGAAGCATTGGGTGTCTGGAACGAGCTTAGAATAACTACAGCAAATGATATATGAACAATAATCATCAATTGCATGCAAGGAAATAAAAGACAACAACAACAATAATACTATAATAACTACAATATTATAACAGATTCTCGATTCGTTGTCAAAACTGAAATGACGGGTTCCCTGCGCTCTGTGATTACATTATCCTGCAAACTGTGGTAGCCATGTACACTTTCTACTTCATAGTTTGATATTCTAGCGTTATCTTTTGGATACCTTTTCAATTAAAGGCAGGTTGGCAATGTGGCCATATTACCAGCATTGGCTATATTTGCATCAACTACCTTAGGAAAATATGTAACAAAACTTTCTATTATTGAAAAAGATTTTATTAGTAATTAAATCAAAGGATGTTTTCCCAGTGTAACAAGAAATCTTCTTATGAAAAATGTTTGAAATTTCTTCCGATATTTCGGGTCAAAGATCCTCATAACTTATTCAAAAGACGGATTTAGAAAAATATTTCAGAAAACTTCTTTTTATAATAATAGAAAATCTTTTACGTATACTGAACATATTTTAGGTCCAATCACTAGAAAATGATTGCTCACCGTTGCAATTGAAATTGTAGTTCTTTATTGTTTTTTTATTATTAAACTGCTTTGTAGCTCTAACCACGTGAACCTCCTCACATTCTTGAATCTAAAAAACTTCTTTTCATTCCAATGTTTTTATAAAAAGTTCTTATTTTATGTTGAACGTCACAACGAGATAAAAAAAAGGATAGTTGAGAGAGCAAAAAAAAAACCCACAAACTTCTCATCTTTTTCAAAAATGTTGCCTAGCTACCATTAACTACGTCTGCTATTAGGTAAATATAACAGCACTGAAATGGTATTCATGTAAAAAAACAAAACAAGGTAAGAGCAGCAATCTCAACAGCGATCGCATAATGCCCCACGGCTTCTATACAGAGCGAATGTATGAATTACATAAAGGAAACAGAGAGGAATTATTTTTTCATGTCTAATCGTATATTAAGTTTCCACCTAATATTCCTAATGTGATCAGGAAAAAAATAGAAAAGAAAAAAATCTATATTAAATTAAAGAAAAAAAAATAAATTAAAAAAATAAGAACAATTAATAATAATAATAATAAATAATAATCTTAAAAAAAAAACACACTTGTCCCTCAAGCAGAATCGAACGCCTACTACTTGTGACATAGGTTGTGACGACATCACTTCAATGGTCCATTAACCAATCATGAATTTCTCTTGACATCGCACAGACAAAGCAGGGATATAAGGCTTCTGCTGCTATGAGCTACTCTCTGTATAGGAGCCTAAAAGTATGGCAATAACTGAGAGCACTTCTTTTTCGAATTGGTAAAACTCAAATTAAAAATTAGAAACCTTATTAAAATTATAATCTCAGTGAGGTGGCTGTCTCTTTCCACTGTTTCATTTTTACTACTTTCAAGCCAAGTATTGCAGTTGCATTGATATTTATATTTCAAGAACTTCTACATTTGAAACTTTGTTTAATCCAGAAGTTCCTTAGATGTTTTCATTTTCACCATTCTTTCGACAGCTAGAGATTATAAAAAGATTATTTTCTGATTCAATATGGACATCATCACTTTTATGTCATCAAAAAAAAACCCATAGCAATGAAGATTAAATAGATATAATCTCAATAAAGAATCCGTGCTCTCTTATCATTGTATTGTACTTTTGGAAACATCACCTATTACTCATTGAGATCTATCTAATACTTACAGTGGTCTCAGCAAGGAAGAACTTCGAAATACTGAAATATCCTGATCCCTTAGTTGATACTAGACCTCATTGCTACAAAAAGCAATATGGAGGCATCATAAGAAAAGGTTTATGTAAGGACAGAATCTGCACAGCCAATCCATGGCTATAATTTGGAACCTTTTCCACTATTTTAAAAGTCAGGATGATGGAATTTGTATTTCTGAATATCATTACTAAGAAGAGCGGCTACGCCTACGAATTGACGGTGAAGAGAATTGTCAATGAGCGAAATACGATAGGAACCGCAATTCGTTGTCCACATGTCCGAAGCCACTTTTGGACATGTATGATATTTATAAAAAAGTAGCTGTACCCGGCATGCGTTGCAATGCCACTCAAAGAAAGAAAGGGCTCGTGAGAAGGGGCCTTAAATATAAGGTCCCAGTGTCGATCGGGGGTGGGACACTTAGGCCCTTGTGTCGCCATCCCAACTCAAGTGTCGTGGACCTGTTCCCCATAGGAGAGCGAATTTTTCTCTTTTCCAATTGACTTAGAAGCCCCGAGAAGGGGCCATAAATATAAGATTCCGGTGTCGATCGGGGGTGGGATACTTAGGCCCTTGAGTCGCCATCCCCCCACCCAAATGTGGTGTCCCTGCCCCCATAGGAGAGTGAAGTTTTCCCTTTTTGCAATTGACTTGGGGGGGGGTGCCGAGAAAGGGCCCTAAATATAAGGTCCCGATGTCAATCGGGGGTGAGACACTTAGGCCCTTGTGTCGCATCCCCCCACCCAAATGTGGTGTCCCTGCCTCCCATAGGAAAGCGAATTTTT
>JAFIDM010126066.1:0-24454 GCA_023159025.1 Thereuonema tuberculata | reverse complement strand
AGGATGAATAATCCTTCGAAATATCCGAGAAATGTAGGAGGTTTTTTTAATATTAAAGTGTTCTTTTTAAATAGTTTTTATTATCCGTACAGTATTTATAAAATAACAATTCGTTAAAACCTACTTTTCAAAATTATCTTTCTGAAACGGAAATTGTTCAGAAACGCTTACTTTCAGAGACCACCGCACCAAAGTAGAGAAACAAGGGTTATTAAAATTTTAAAATTCTTTAATACAATATTCATTAGTTGTAATACGTTGATCAACTACATATGATATTAACTGTAACATGAATAAATATACTTTATGCACTTTGCATAAACCTAACCGTTTCTATCCTCAATGTAAATATTATTAATTAACATTATATCTCAATGTACCTACTGAATAAGCTAACTCTCAATAACATAATACTCAATAATACAAAATACTAATAATGGTTTTCCACCTATGTGTAAGCACTAATAGTCTATAATTGTCAATACTTAACAATGGCTAATTTACACGTATGTGATAATACGGGTATGTATTTAAATAATATATATTAACTAATGTTTAAGGCTTTTCCCTTATGTGAATTAAATAACCACGATCTTACTAGATCCCATTTTAATTTTCTATAATCACACTAATCGTATTATAGTACTTATACTTCTTCAAATCTTCTATCATCACTAAATATATAAATTAAATGTACTTACAAGCTGAAGGCTTCGAGTGATGAAATAAAACGGGAAAACCTTTCACAAAATACAACTGGCACGGATTCACTAAGCACATCAACCTTTAGTTGATAGCACTAATAAACTCACAATTAATCGCAGGCCATTATCACTGATTTTCATTTCACACTTGCACTTCCCGTCTCCCATAAGTCCAACCCCTCCTCCAAGCGGTGGGAGACGGGCAACGGCATGAAGTAGGGGACTGCCTGTAGGGGTGAAGTACAGTGGGGACTTCGTGGGCCCCGGGACCGTTACGGTAGCTGTGAAGGCTCTACGGGAACCCCGAAAAGTGACGGCTGACGGGGCCATGGTGAAGCTACGATAGGCCTAGCAAGCCAGTAGTGGATTTTTGTTTGCTTTCAAAACAGGAACTAGCCTCGGAAAGGACAGATGCAGACGACGACCCGGAATGTACAAACGGACTACGAATTTTACAAATGGATTACGAAAGAGTGAGAATGGGAAAATGACAAATTTAAGAATTGGGACGCTGAATATACTTACTTTGAATGGGAAGGTAGATGAACTGATTACAGTGATGGAGGAGAGGAATATAGACAAAGCAGGGGAGTGTTTTGTCGCCAATGCTGTTCAATATAATAATGGAATGGGTAGGAAGAAAGGTTAAGGAAAACTTACAAAAACAGAGTAAAGACGCAAAGCATATGATCTTCGCAGATGACATTGTAATATGGGGTGAGAAAATTGTTGACGTACAGAGGGAATTGGATGAATGGACTCTACAACTGAAACTAGTGGATCTTGAAGTTAGCGAAGAGAAAAGTGAAGTGATGGTGGTAGGACGGGACAAAAACCTGGAAAGGGATATCTGCATAAACAACAGGGCATTGAAGATCACAGATAGTTTTACTTACCTAGGGACCGAAATAACAAGTGATGGTAGAGTGGAGCATGAAATCACAAGACGGTTGGAGAAAGGGGGAAAGCTATACCAGGGAGTGAGACACCTGATATGGGATAAGAAAGTCCCAAGGAAGGCAAAAGAAATAATCTATAAAATGTATTACGTGCCTATAGTCACCTACGCAGCGGAGACATGGGTGATGAATGCTAGAGACTGGAGTAGACTTCAAGCTGGGGAGATGAAGTTTCTTAGAGGTATAGTAGGGAAGACTCGATTAGATAGAATGAGAAATGAGGATATCCGGGAGGAGTTGGGGGTAAAAAGTTTGAGGGAAAAGGTGGAAGAGGGAAGGCTGAGGTGGTTCGGGCACGTGAAAAGAATGGAAGATGGTAGGACTCCTAAGGTTTGGCATGAGTTAAAAGAAGGAGGGAAGAGACCAAGAGGGAGACCGCGTAAGCGATGGCTGGATGATGTGAAGCACAGCCTGGAAGAGAGAGGCATCCCATGGGAAAGAATATGTAGAGAAGAGGCTTGGAAGAACAGGGAGAGGTGGAGAGGCCTAGTTAATTCCTAGACCCACAGTTGGTGGAACGGGAAAGGATATGTATGTATGTACTTTCGTATGCGTATCCTTATACGAGTAAGTGCATATTCCTATTCTGAATAACGATGTCTTCATTCACGTAGTAATCTGTGAACACACATTTGGCACTTAACATTACTTGCAGCTTGAGCACATTAACTCTTTCTTATCACTTGTATGAAATAAATCTCCTTTATCCTTAATCTTGGGTTCTTCCTTTGGTCGAATTATTCTTCACGTATTGAACGGCTTATCCTTAATAATTGTGCACCTTCCTTTTTAATAGTTCCATTACTTTTATCCTTAAAGTAATTCTCATTACAATTTGAACACACTCCTTGGATACGGGCGCTTATATTCTTCTACCCTCTGCAAGGTTGAATTGGACCGCTCCAGGTGACTCAGAGTTCGATAACGTTCTATAGCATTTAATCTTATAGCCGTCTATAATTAGTTCGATTCCTTTCATCAAAAACGATACTTCTTTTCCAATTAGACGAATCGCCTCTTCGTTTAATTGTTAACCAAAAATAAATGATAACTTAAATCAATTCAGTTCTCTCTTACAGCTTGCTTATCGCTGTTACCCTCTAGGAAATGGATTCTTCAATTACAATCTGCTTCGGCATTCTTAAACTTGAATTTTCATAAATTTCCTCGAACACTTTTCGATTGAAATTAACAGTTACTATTACTTTGAGACATACTGAGAATAATAATGTCCTCCAAATGTTCAGAAATAATATTATTCTTACTTTCGAAGTATTCACTTCTAACATCGGTTAAGCTTCGGTAATTTTCCGCACTTGCTGATATTTCTGACTTCTTAAATTTCCGAGCAGGCTATTTGAAATTGACTTATTCGTCTTACTTCAATTTCGTTAACTGCATCTTCATAAATTTCTTATTAGTTTTGGCAGCAACTTGGCTAAGTCAAAACTCCCGCTCTTCATCGCTGGAGACGTTCAAGGGGAATCAACCTTCTCGTCTCGAATCAACAACCGTTCTCCTTTACTGCGTCATCACACGCACTTCGAACGTCATCTCACGCACCGTCGTCTGACGTCAACCAACTCAAATTTCATTGGAAGAAAATATTATAATTTTAAACTATAGCCTGTAACATATAGAAAACAAATGGGGACCACTACCTATAGAGCAGATTTCGGGTCCCCAGCGGACACAACACACAGAAGAAGACGAAAGAAACAACCATGCCACGACCGGGATTCGAACCCAGGTACTGGCGCATTGGACGCCGCCGAGACCGCACGACCACGCCAGCACGGCTATAATTTTAAACTAAATTGTCTTTTCAAGCACAAACAAAATAATAATTTATTTAATTAATAAAACTCCAACTTATTTAAATTTAATATGGAAGTTATCAAATTTAAAATACAGTAGCACTTTCCACTATAAAGATGACCTGAATTCCACAGATACCATTTTTATTGTAAATAAACAATTAGTCCTTTCCATCTTTCTCCAGGCACATTTTCCAATACACCTACTTTGTTCGACTTTTCTCAACTATAATGAGAGTGACGGGCAATATGTGCATACATTAGTACTTTCAATATAAGATCACTAATCCTATATTACAATTAAATCCACCTTCAGTAAATTTTACAAACCTATTTTCGTGTATATACTAATATTAAAACCTAAATCTCAATCCTAGACATTTTACTTGACGTTTGACTTGATGTAAATAAAAACTTATTATTGAAAAATTTCTCATAAAATAATCTTGTGACAGCGGTATGTAAGCTGAATTTCTAATCTAGGTAAAATTTACGGGGACCGTCTCTAACACTGATTTCTCTAACACCTTATTAACAAACTAATATATCGAAGTTTTCAAGAATTGTTGTTTTAGTTTTAAAAAACCTCTACTATTCAAAAAGGTATTTTTTACAGGTTTTCATTGTAGAGGTTTATGTAATACATTTTGTAATGGATTTCTAACTAGGTGAGCAACGAAACTGAGATAAAAGCTTGAGTTGAGAGAAAAATACACGTGGAAGCTGCTAACGTACCTGTGGACAGGTAAAGACAAAGAGCGCCGGGCCCAAAGACTCCTTGTCTCTAATTAGCTAAGATGGTTTTAAATGAAGAAAGAAGACACAAACTACACTGATGCAAAGGGAAATAAATCAATATAATTCTCAAAATAGGCTTATGATACACGTCGCAAGGGATTTCACCTCTTTGATGGCGACAACCTCTTCAAATACATTTATTTTTCGAAACAAAGTTCACAAGGTTGCAATGGTGACGCAAATTGTAACTAACAATTATTGATACCTGGAATTGAGATAGGTAAAATAAAAAAATAGTTTTGAGCATAGCTTCGTCTCCTAGCGTTTCGAGTGAGCGAAAGCTGACACAGCGAAAAAAACTAGAAAAAAAAAAAAAAACTCTCAACTATCGTGTCAGATAAAATAAAACGCTCAAGAGTTAGAGGGAGGGGGAGAAGACAAAAAAAGGAATTCGAATGCGAGCTGGGAAGGGGGGGGGGGCGAAAAAAAAAACATTAGCTACGAGAGGAAGCTTTACTCGTGCTGGCCAGCAAATATGAATAAAAACATGGAAAAATGCATAGTCATGATGATTATTAAGATCATAATAACATCACAGATAACATGAATGTTAAACAAAAACTTAAGTGATTAAACAAGATTTGAGCGTGATTTTGGATCGGCGGTGGCTTCTCACCAAGTATCTCAGGTCTCCGCCTTGTCTGGCGGTGATGTTAACAACAACACAAAAGATTAAATGTAAAAAAAACGGTTAAATGTACTCTAATTAGTCATAATCTCTGAATCGATAGATGAATTCTCACCTAAAAGTTTTTTTTTCAGTCTCCACTTTGTCTAGTGGTAATATCAATAATAATAATACATGGGATTAAACACATATCAAAGGATTAAATGCGACCTAATCAATTATAATTCGTCAACCGAAAGATGGTTTTCACCTAGAATTTTTCAGTCACCGCTATGTCTAGCGGTAATATGAATAAAAAAAATACATAAGATTAAACACACATCAAGATTAAAAGAAAACTAGCCAATTATAATACGTGAATTAAAGGGTGGCTCTTTCACCTAGAGTTCTTCATTCTCCGCTTTATCTAGCGGTAATATGAATAAAGATACATAATATTAAACACACATCAAGATTAAAAGAAAACTAGTCAATTATAACACGTGAATTAAAGGATGGCTCTTTCACCTAGAGTTCTTCAGTCTCCGCTTTATCTAGCGGCAATATGAATAAAGATACATAATATTAAACACACATCAAGATTAAAAGAAAACTAGTCAATTATAACACGTGAATTAAAGGGTGGCTCTTTCACCTAGAGTTCTTCATTCTCCGCTTTATCTAGCGGTAATATGAATAAAGATACATAATATTAAACACACATCAAGATTGGCGCAGCTTAGCCGCAGCTGCTTTTGCGCCATTAAACACCAACCAACCACATCAAGATTAAAAGAAAACTAGTCAATTATAACACGTGAATTAAAGGATGGCTCTTTCACCTAGAGTTCCTCAGTCTCCGCTTTATCTAGCGGCAATATGAATAAAGATACATATGATTAAACACGTGCCAGAGGATTAAATGAGATCCAGTCGATTATGATTCGTGAATCTAAGAATGATTTTTCACTCGGGATTCTTCAGTCGCCACTTAGTCTAGTGACAATACGAGCCATAACGCACAGGATTAAACACATCGTAAGAATTAAATATGGTCTAATCAATGATAGTTCGTGAATCGAAGAATGGTCTTTCACCTAGAGTGTCTCCTATTCTCTACTGCCGTTCATCTACCTAGTTCCTTTTGCCTTATTCCTATCACTCGGGAGGAATTTGAGATTGGACTGACTGACCGAGGCTAAATCGAGAAAGTTCGTCGGCGGTCTTAAGGCTACGGCGACGTTTCAGTTCGCTAGGATAGATTGCGAAGGGCTTTCCAGAACGGCTCTGGCGCGAGAAGGCACGTAAAGGGTTACTTACAGTCAGACGAGAAATTCTGCAACTCGTGGGGATTTCCAACGACCTCGTCGGTAAGTGCGGCTGAACTGGGACCGTTCTTTGGCCACATGACTCGCTGGGTCTCGTTTCCATTGGGAGCCTAAACTACGTCGTAGAGGATGGCCAAATTTCGCGGGCCACACTTTATCGATAATATTCACACGCCGCGCCGGTGGATGGATTGGAGTTACCCACATCTTAGTGGAGAGAAAAAGACTGATTCCCATCCGAAACTTGCGTAATGACAAGTTGGCTAAACCCCAAGAGTCGTAAAAGGAAAAAAAAGCCTCCTTCCCTCATGGCTTTCTTTAAAAAAAAACTCCTTCTCCTATACAAAAACCTTTTCTTTTTTTTGGAAACTAAGTGGACCAATCGGAACCAAGCGCGCGAATACAGTAACAAGATTACGGCCACAGAAATCGAAACATAGTCGACGGAGGGTCTAAGTGAATTTTCTAGAGAACAAACAGCGGAAATGAAAAATTAACTAAACTAGCAAAATAACAATAGAAAAGGAAAAAAAAAATAGAATTACACTAAACAGGCGAAAATAAAGGAGAGAAAAAAAATTCTTATACTTTACGCATTTCACAATTTCGAGAGGGTGAAATGGGAGGAAAAAAAAACAGAAGGGGGAAAGAAAAAAAAATACAGAACAGTGTCACGATTTTTGGGAGGAAAAAGAAAAAAAAAATACAGAGGGGGGGGGGGGGGGGAAACGTGACAATTTATCGTAACGTAACGTAACCTCAGTCCCATTATTATTCTACTAAAATATTTAAAAAAATCCACCTTAATTTAATCTTATTATAACACAAATCATAATACAATTTAATTATAAAATCAAAAAAACTTCATTTAGTTTCATCGTCTAACAGCGACTGCTGGATGTCTTTAATTAATATTATCACATTAGACTATATAAATTACTTTAATAGTTTAAAAAACGATACTACTTATCGTTATTTCTAAAACAATGTCTATCTACGAAGACATAGAAACAATTTTTGAAAGTCACGCACAACAATTTTTTAAAAATCAGATTAATTTATTTTTGGAAAAACAAAATGAATAATCACATTATTTTTCAGACCTTTCCTTATTTTTCCGCATAGTCTTAATTTTCGTGATATTCTCCATCGTTTCGTAGAGTTGGCCTAACATGCCTTCCTTCGCAGCACTAAAAACATGATTATCGGTGGGTGTTATGTCGGGGCTGTAAGCAGGATGCGCAAGTATCCCAGCCCATTTTCCGAATTTACTCCATGGTGGAATGAGCAGTGTCTTGCCAGCGGTGTCGTGCTCAGGATGATCTTCTTCCCAGGAAGTTATCACGCAATGCACGACGGAGTTTATGAAGTGTCATGACGTGCCGAGCAGCATTAATGGGATACCCAGAAATTCCATCAGAATCACCCATCTGCATTCCAGAAAACTGAGCCCATAACTTTTCCAACTGATGGCACCGTCTTTGCATTCTTTTTTCCTGGGGAATTGAGGTGGTGCCATTCCCTACTTTGCCGTTTTGTTTCGGGTGCATAATGGTGGAACCAGCTTTCATCACCCGTCACAAAAGCATCATCAAAAAACATCTTCATTTTCATATCGCTGAAGAAATTCTTGAGCAATGGTTTTTCTCTGAATTTTCTTATCACGAGTCAATAAACGGGAAACTCAGTGGGCGAGCACTTTCCGTTAGCCTAAACTTTTAATCATCTCCTGGACCTCACTGTGCCCAATTCCAAGTTGTGCTGCAATGTCATCCACAGTTACACGTTCGTCTTTCTGAATGATGTCATCCACTTGTTCCTTGTTGCGTTCGTTAGAGGTAGTATGCGGATGGCCGCTTCAAGGCTTATATTCGGTGCTTGTGTTGCCATTTTGAAAATGATTTATCCATCGTCTGAGACTGCTGTCTCTCATGCACATATCTCCATATGCACGCTGAAGTCTCTCATGAATTTCTACAGCGGATATTCACTCTTTTACGAGAAATTCAATCACAAACGCTGGCGAAACGAAACCTCACTTGCATCCATTTTGTATCAGCTGTCTGGAGTCACGTGATGAAAGCTAATGACGTAACGACTCGCTCATGGCGCTCTCTATAGTCTATAGATTATGGCAATGTTCTTGCTTTTTCATAATTAATACGGAGGGTTGATGCGTCGTTTTACGTAGTCAAATGCGGAATGTGAAATGTCGATCTTTACGAGACACTGAAATATGACATAGCGTAGATATGTTGAAGAGATACATGTCTGACAATACAGTATGTTCTATGCTTTTTGAAAGGGTATAAAATTGAACTTTCCAGGGCAAAGTACAGCCTTAAGCGCATTAGATCCCAGTGTTCAATGGATGGTTTGAAGATTTCCAGGTCTGACATTGGTAAAGTTTGTCACGTTGCTATTGGCAACCGGTAACGGTGAGATGTTGAATTGAATTTTAATTTAAATAAGTAGCTCATATTTTAAATATTGTTTACATTAAGAGTTATTTTCATTATATATACATTATATATATATATATATATATATATATATATATATATTGTTGGTGTTTATAAAATATTTATATTGTATTTGTTGATGATTTATTTTTATATATTCCCCGTTTTCATTGATGAATATCAATATATAAAATTTAAGGAAAGAAAATGTGAAGAAAATCTGTGTTTAGTGCAATAAGATCATGTGACTTTGATATTAAGTTTCGATTCTCGTGGGAAACAGACAATTGTTCGAAATACATGATGAGGGGAAATAACTCTGGTCTTGTGATTGTTTTATGGTGTTTCTATTGGTTAATTGAAACCAATTTTTTGGCCGAAACCTTTTTTGGCGCGAAAAAGTGAGAAAGGGAGGCGTAGTTTTCTTGACACAGAGTTGTTGGTTGAGAGACGGCGGAGTGTGGACGTGTTTCTTCGTCCTACCTCGTCCCACCCGGGGCGAGGCTCGGGGACCGATTCCATTGAGTAGGTTGTGAGCAAGTTGGCCGAAGCAGTCGGCAGATGAAAGACTCCCGGGGCCGTGACGATCTAACCGCGGCCGAAAGAAGCAATAAGATACGGGCAGAGGAAAATACCAGCCATCCCAGGCGGAAGACATGAACCCAGCTTGTGCGCCAAAACTTAGTGACACGATACGACCCAAATGAGGATAGGCAAGGCTTTGATGTGTCCGGTCCTTCATCGCAAACTGCAAAGAAATGTGAACCGTCGGCGACCGTTCCCGCAGAGAGAGGCCAAGGTTATGTCGGTGAAAGCAAGATAAGGCGAATCATTGTAAGTAAAAGTTTGTTCTATTCGGGAAGCTAACCCCAAGTTCAATCCGACTTGAAGCAAGTACGGGAAGGGAAAGCCGATCCAATGCTTTTGAAGAAGGCGATAGCATTTATACGCAACATTAGGTCAACGAACTCTGAAGCCGCATAAAATCAACCGGTAGTGGGATATATCGGGGAATAACAGTTTTCAAACGAACTTGCGTTTATTGGAAGTGTCCTTGAAACAAAAGAAAAATCAGCCAGACAATTATCCTTTTTGTTTCACAAACTCAAACATTAGTGATTAATGCGAAGGATCGTTCATGAGGGGAAATCGTTTGTCTCAAATGACGTATTTTCCTGTGACAAAAACCTCTAATATTTACACGGGGTTGAGAAGCCATTAAAATATATAGAAGAAAACATTTTTCTTGCGAAGACTGTCGCATTCAAATCATAGGTGTAATTCCTAATAACTGAGAAAACAGTTTACAACACAGACTTTGGTGTAAAACAAGAAACATTCTGAAAAGAAACTTTACAGCGTAATTTTCTCTCAGACGAGAATATGTTTTAACTAATTTAGTTATAATTGAAAGTTGTCTAATAAGAATTTAATCATCTATCGTCACATTGATATATATATATAGATATTGTTTTTTTTTTGTGTGTACGAATTTGGATATACATGTTTTATATGCTTGTATTTTGGGGATTGTTTTGTATTTTTTTTTTCCAGGAAATTGGGGTGAAATTGTTGTATTAGTTCAAGGTGTACACCTGGGGGATGGGGTGTTCAAATCATTGAAATTGTGATTTCGGGGAACCCACGTAACACAAAACTGATGGCCCAATGTTGTGCCATCGTTGACCGCCAACCGTTGGCCCAACGTTGTAATTGGCCGAGTTGCCAACGTTCGGCCAACATATACTTTCCCAACGTTGGGCCAACGCAGTCGTGCCAATGTTGGGCCAACGCGGTCGTGCCAACGTTGGGCCAACGTTCACAGGTAACCGTTGGCCCAACGTTGGAATTGGCAGAGTTGCCAACGTTGGGCCAACGAGGTTGTGACAATGTTGGGCCAACGAGGTCGGGCCAACACAGTCATATCAAAATTGATTCAAAACAACATTGATGTTTGTAAATAGCCACATACATCAGCAAAAGAAAATTTCCTAGATTCTTTATCTTATATCAGCAAATTCAAGTCAATTCAAGTCAAATGAAACAAATACACAGCAATTAAAGACAGACAATTAAAATTTGCTTGTTAAAGTCAATTACAGCAAAATGTTCATATATTGGCTCTCCTTTTAAAAGAATTTGTAAAACTGAAGCAAATTATATGTTTTCCAAAAAAGTGATTCTGCAATATTTAGAAATAACAAAAGGACCATTCTTTAAGTTTTATAGCTATTTACAAATATAATGTTCTTTGGAAATTGTTTTTGAAAACAATATAAATGAACTATTATGATTTATGATAAAATCTTGTCCTTAAAAATAAATTAGTTCCTATAGTAATCCTCAACATCAACTCCCCATTCCAATAATTATTGCTTATTCAAACCTTATAGCTCTATGAATATTAAGCGTGTTTGAAAGAGGTTATTGAAAAATTTTAAAATTATATTAGGAAATTGAATATAAAATTTGTTTGTACAATATGTCGCTGTGAATATTAAGCTTTTAATACACCGATTCTCTTATAGATATGAAATGGATAAGATGAAGAAAATACTGCTTCATAGTTTAGCATTATTTTTAATGAAATAAATATTTAATGTTTTAAATAACTTACGTTGTACAAACTGCTAGATATTAGGAATGACAATTTTATTAATCAACAAATTGCTTATCAAATAATGTGTGATTGAAAACAAGTTATAAAGTAATTTAACAATGTAGATATGCACAAGTTTGATAGTTTATTTACAAAACATAAATATAATGTATATATACAAATTGATATTTAATTTTCTCACAGTAAAACTTAAAGTTGCTGCCCTTGCTGCAACATCAATGTTGGAATCATTGAAAATGACTAATAGAAATCCTACTTTCAATCAATTGAAAAAAAATCTCTACCATTTTGTTTTCCTTTTGGAAATGACAAATTTTGATAAGGATTAAAAAATATAAAAAGTTAATCATAACACTGATCTGACTTATAAATATTTTAATTTAAAATGACAAAAATCAGTAATTGTAAACATGTGATCTACATCATCAAGTTTGAATCTATACACCCTGTTTTAATTGAAAATTCAAGCCATTGATATGCTATCTTATTATAGCCTTTGTTTATGCAGAATAGCAACATTTAGCACACTTTTAACTTAGATTGACTACTTTATAATTCATTATGAAATAAAAATAAATATTGCACCACGCATTTACAAATAACCAAAAGTGATTAAAATAATATTAAGACTATACTTAGATGAAGATCTGTCTGATAATGATTGAAGCATCAAATATTCAGTAGAATTGTTGTAATCTCAACTTGCAAACAAACACAAAAAAACTATTGTTCGAAATAAAATATTTTTAACGCATAAAATTGAAAAATATGTGCTTCTGAAGATTAACTCTACTGATGGTGTCTTCTTGATAATTGAAAAAAAAAAAGCAAACGCATTAGTGCTTCTATTTGCTGGTCGAGCTGAACAGTTTTCTAGCAGTTTTAGTGTTCATGATGTTGACTACTGTCCACCACTTTATTACAATCTGCAAAAGCTTAACAAGTCCTTCACTATTCTGACTGTCCAAAAGTGATGCTGCAACAATATTTGTTTCATGAAAAATTCTCAAACATAAACTAACATTCTGTCTTTCAAGATTACTTGGAGAAAGAGCTTTTTCATTTAATTTTGGAGCAAGTTTTACTAAGCTGCTTTTTAATTCCCAAGAATTAATATCAAATCTTTAAATGATATTGTAAAAATTTCAGTATAGTTCCCAGATCTGAGAAAAAAATGAAGCCTTCTCGGTTTGTTGGTTTATCCAATTATTTCTGATGCTCTTAAGAATATGGACCGAATCAAAAAGATTTTGAATTCACCGTTTTTGGAATTACTTATGAAAGTTGTTAAAGTACCACCACAAAGCTGAGTGAACATATTTCTGTTGACCCTGTTGTCAGAAATGTTACTAATAATAGGGTATCCAGCTTTTTTACAATTTCTATTATCTGCTCTGTCATTTCTAGTAGATCACTAGCAGTTAAATTTTTAACAGGAATAAGGACAACATTTTTGTTGTCTGATTATATAGAAGATATCATATAACTCTTTACACTGTTGGCAGCCTGTAAATTTTTGTTTGCACTAAAGCCAGACAAAGTATTCACAGAAAAATTAATTTCAGGTCTTATAATAATCTCATCTAACAGCAAATCCACAAGTAATTCATGATTTTCTAATTTTTCAGCTTTTGTTTTTAAATATATAAAGCAAAAATTCCAATGTTGTGTGTCTTTTAGAAATTGAAAGACTTTTGTCATCTCTTCTCATTTCTAAATTGGACCTGCATCCTGGCACACAACAACACGAAGGCATGTTTACACCTGAAAGAAATTTAACAGGATATTAAAAAATGATTGTAAAATTTCAATATCAAATCCATTTCAATATTTAAATATTGAGCACGTATTGAAATGGATTTTATATGTTTTTTCTTATATATTTTGTTTAAGAATGTTCTATAAATAGAGATATTTTATTTTTAAATTCTATTAGTAAAGACTTAAATGAAATTACTTTTAATATTAAAAAAAAGGTTTGTTAATATTGTCATCCACAAATATAGAAAATAATATTACTATTATTGTAATCTTACACTTTCAGTTCGAATATAAATTAATAATAATATTTTTTTTTATTTGACTGATTTTTAAATACAAAAGTTACAGTCCCGTTAGAAATGATAAATACCTATCAACAGGTTCTGAATATAGATATACAGTACTAAAATTGTTTAATTAATTTTAAATACAGTATTAAAAAACATTAAAAGACTGTATATAGTTTTCAAGTGATTTTTTATCAAGTAGACAGCTAAGTGCTAATTTTCTAAAATTTTAAATTAGGCAGTAACATAATTTAAAAGTTAAAATTAATTCTACATATATTTGTACTTATGTATATTAAAGTTACCTATGTTTAGCTTATTTTTGTCGAGTAAAGTATAAGAACTAGTAACAACAAATATTAAGGACATTGTAAGTAAATTGAACAAAATAATTAAATGAGATATTACATACAGGATTTACAATTACAATGAAAACAACTGAACAATAGAAATTCATTCTAAATACATTTTATCAGCAACTTTTTTAATAGTTTCTTCACATTGGATTTTCTTCTATTTTATATATATATTTCTTTTTCATCTATATTGTTGAATAAATTTTCAATGCCTCTTTCCATATTCATTGTATATAAGAGGATAGGGAAGACTGATATTTTTCTTGTTTCTTAGATTATATGATGTGAAATATATTTAACGTGTGTCAATACAATTATTCAAGTTGAAATAAAATTCAATAAAGACACATTTTTATAAGTTTCAACAAATCTATATATTAAAAGAATTTGTATAAGCCCTGTGCAAGGACTTGAAAACCAGTTTCCACAATGTTAGGTATACAAATTCCTTTAATATATATATTTTTTGAAACTTATAAAAATGTGTGTTTATTGAATTTTATTATAACTTGAATTGTATTAGATTATATGAGGGTTTTTGTTTTTCTTCTTTTCTTGTTCAAAAATTTTATAATAGTTTTTAATTAGTATACTGTAGCCTACATGAATTTTTGTTTGGGATTTAGTATACTATATTGAAGCTTCTATTTAACATTATACTTTTATCATTTAAATTTTGCTTTAAGAAAATTAACTTTAAAATTTTATTTGCAGATTAATTATAGATTTTAAACAACTGTCATTGGTATTGGCCCAAATGTTAGCAGCGTAATTTATGTTTGAATCAAATAAAGCATTATATAATAATATTTTAATCCGCGTTGGAAGTATGTCATTTATATGATAGAATATATATGACAGTTTTTTTTTAACTTTTTATGTAGTATTTGTCATTTATTATTAAGCCCAGATATTTAATTGTTTTTGTGTACTTTAAAACACATTTATATATATAAAAAAAATAATTATATATATTATTATTAATATATTATTAATTTTTTATATATATTTAAATGTGTTTTTAAAGTACACAAATACAAATAATATATATCTATTATTAATTTTTTTTATATGTAAAGCTAAATTATGGAAATGGCATCAGTGGTCTTCAAATTATTTTCAAATTATTTTCTCTGGCCTGACAAAAAATTAAAAATATTGTTATTGCCGAAAATTCTATAAATATAATTTCTTTTATCAATTTTATTGTTATGTTGATTTCATCATCGAAATATTTAAATTGTTACTTGTTTTAAAATTTATTAAATACATAACATTAAATTCCAAATAAAGATATATTTAAAAAGTATAAAACAATCTTTCGGCATGATAAGCTGATATGAATTTTTTACCAAAATTTTTTAACTAGTAACATTCTTAATAATTAACTTTATTAAATCTAAATAAGCAGTATTTAATCTAGATTAATAATCGATTACTGATTAAATAAAGGTATTTTCTGAATTACACAAATCCAATAAAATTCAATGAATTCAATTTTATTGAATATCCGTAATTAATATATTCAATTCATTCTTATTTGGGCCTTCAGAAAGGGGTCAAAAAGGTATTAGGTCAAACTCCTTCACCCCAATTCCTAAAAGATAACCCCCTCTATTTGGGATATGCATTGATCCGTGCAGTAATAAAAACAAATCTGGGAGCCATTGTAAATACATTCCATTTTAAGAAATCACAATTTTTTTCATATTTCAATTTTAACGACTGCAACTCTGATATATTTTTGATTTATTTATAAATTTTCATTTGAATATTGAATGAGGTTCGAAATTATTTTATTATCATTAAGGAAGACCATGTGAATAATTTTGAAGATTAATATATAATTACAACTAATTTCTTGTGGGTGACAATACGGGTTGTATTGAAATACTATAAAAATTACATATTAATAATCTTATAATTATTTAATGTAGCGCTATAGTGGCAAGAAATTCGTATTTTTTACTAATAACGCTTTCACGTAGTAATATTTCAGTTTTTTAATAATTTTATTATAAAATCTACAGAATCAATAATTAATCTAGATTAATGATTCAATGAAAATAACTTATGAATCATGAAGTGAAAATAATTAAATATAAAAGGAAATTTTATTTTTTTTTGTGCTTATAATGTGAATCAATTATTTTTTGAATGAGAAAAATGTTATTAAGAAAAATTAAGGAAGAAATCAAGTTAAAGTGAAAGAACGGGCAATTCATAATTGCATCGTTTATTATTGGAGAATCACATCGTGACGTCAGAGTACGATGGGGCATGACGTCACGGTGGAATAACGAGTGAGATATAAAAAAAAAAGAGAAACGAGCAGCGATTGACTAAGGTAGCTGAATTGAGAAGCGGAGGCAAAATTAAAATGGCTCCGAGGATCGTAATGGTTGTTAGTAAGTATACTCCGATTACGATGGACCCAACGAAGACTCCTGAAGTGCCAACCTCAAGAACTGTAAGTTAAATCGTTTCCATTATTTATTTTGGAACGGGTCTTGACAAATAACGGTAGAAGGCTTAAGATAATACGAAGTCAGAAAATGGAACAAGTTTGAAAATTATAATAAAACTTTAACATGGAATTTATTCAGTATAGATGGATCAAGAAATAGTGAATAAAGGAAGAACTAAATATTTCTAAATAAAGACTAATTAATGAAAGAAAGATTACATCGAATTAAATGATTTTATTTCTAAGGAATAATTCCGCAAGTGTTGATTGGCAAGTTAGCCTTTATAACTGTAAACATTCTATTCATTCAAAGCTTAATATAGTTAATATGATTATAGATAACTATGAATAATTATCTTAAGTGTCTTATGCTAAAAGGATGTTTTCCTTTGTGAGTCTACGAAAGTTTAGAATTTCAGGATGACAATGCAGTTATTGACTTTATTGAACTAATACATTTCTTGTTATGAACTTTGATTAACTGATCCAATTCAGTAACGATATAGTATCCGATACGTGAGGATCTTAAACGTATCTCAAATGATTACAATGCATACGTGAAAAACCATTTTCGAAGCCACAGATAATATATGTGATTGCTTAATTAATTACTAAGTGAACTTTAAATTAGATTGACCAGAACTCACTTTAATAAGATGAATTTTTTAGAATTAACTATTATCTATGTTTATACTCGTTCACCTTTAACCAGAATTATAAGTATATGTTCTACTCTGCATAATAAATTATGTTTACTTTGAACTTATTATTGTTGTTTTTCTCAAATCACATGTATGTAACAAAATGTAATGAATTTATTTGTTTGATTTGGGATTTTATTATTCGTTTTTTATAATTTTAGCAGATGAAGTTATTCAAACAACTAAGATTATTTTCTTTAAAAGGCTATTTATAAATATATATTTAAAATCGTGAACACAAAACAAACGAAATCTCATTTATTTTTATTATAGAAAATATCCACATTTTTGAAATGCGCATTATTATTTACTTAAATTAAATCCAATTATATTATTCTCTTAGTATAATTATGAAACACAACAGGTATCTTGTTTTAAAAATGTTTTTAATTTTCAAGGCAATAAAATTTTAATGATTTCCTTTAACCAATGTTAATTAAAGAACCAATAATTAAGAGAAAAGAAAATATAAAATAGTTAAGATAAAAAAATATTATTTTAACTAAAATTTTGTAATTCAAACAGATAAACAACAGCACCAAACTGATTTGATTAATAGTTTCAAAATTTCATTACTAATACCTATGATAATCATATCCATTTTAAAATTTAATTATCATATAATTTACTAAACATTCATTAATTTCTAAGTATTTTTTTAAAACCTTAAATTCAGAAAGAAACTAACATACATTCATTATTCGAACTTCCTCTGTGATTTGACTTGCAGTAAACGGTATAGGCCTAATGAATTCGTTAAGATATATTTCAAAAGTAATTTAAATTATATTAAATAAAAAGTGTCTTACCTTTGTTATCTCCATATTCTCGACAAAGAATTGTGTAAAATCCATTATATTCGATTGATAAAAACTGCAATTTCTCTCTTCAAAAGAACAATCGAATTCAACATTCATTCGAATGTCCGAATGAACGCACGGGGCCACGGGCTGCGAACACGGAGGTGTTGCCCTCTACCGGAGCTTCTACATAGGATGTTGCCCAGAGTAATTTTAACATTTAAATTTCATGCAATGAAATCATTATTTTAATTTTAAAATTACATATGTATTTTAATTTGCCAATAATATAAACACATGATATATAATTTGTCACTTTTAATTTGCCAACCAAAAAAACAACGTTGGGCCAACGATGTTTTCATAACGTAGGCCCAACGCCTGTCTGCCGATGATGGCCCAATGTAGGCATTTGGTTGGCAAAACCACCAACCATTCCCCAACAGTGCCAACCATCAGCCAACGTTGGGCCAACGCTTTGTGTTACATGGGAATTGTGTCTGTTTGGGGTACATTTGTGAAGAGCAAATAAACCAACAGTAATCCTGTTATTTTAGTGTCTCTTGAATTACAGTAAAACCTCGATATAACACTCCCGCTTACAGCACTATCCCCTTCTTTACGCTCCTTTTATACGGTTCCTGGAATTTTCTATATATCTCTGTATACTTTTATCCTCTTATAATCCCCCTTGTAGTGCTTTTTTAAATCGGAAATTTTGTATGGAAAAGAAATGTAACACTGTAAAGATTCTATTTTTTCCCCTGGTAGGATGGAATCTTTGAACTCAGTGAAGTGCGGGTCTGTGATAAAGTTGTGCAAAAAGTCGTAGCGGAAATCCCTTTCTATAAGTGAAAAACTGCAAATTCTCCGTAAGTACGACGAGAATTCTACAGAAGTCAGAAGGATTTCGCAGAATCTCTAGGAATTCCCTCGTCCACTCTGCGAACAATAATGAAAAACACGGATGCAATTACCGATGCAGCAAAGGGTTGTTGCAAACGTAAAAAAGTAAAATGTGCACTAAATCTGCTCCGAAAATATATTAGTATTGTTCCTAGTGGTGTATCAATTGACCTTAATAGTTACCTGAACCGCATTGAAAATGTCAAAATTAATAACAGTAGCACACACACACGGCAAACAATAATCAAAGATCTTTTTAATAGAAAATAAGCTCATATTTGCAGTAAATCTATTGCAGAATCACGTATGTTTCCTGTAAAATGGTGTCCAAATCTTTCCCCATCTCCTAAATCATTTCCCGTCCATAGCGCTATCCCGCTTATTACGCTTGTAGGTCATGGTCCCTTGACAAGCGTAATAACGGGGTTTTACTGTATTTTATTAAACTCGGCATCTCACCGGAATAAATTTCTTAAGCGTTAGATTAAGAAAAATAGGGAGTGTATCAGATAAATTTGCGTCCTAATAAATTTTTATGCCTATATCATTTTTGGGGTCGATGATCGGGTGATTTTTGGCGGGAAATCTCATGGGCCCAGCACGAACGCCGATATCTCCATTTAGATCCATCATCCTAAATTAAACATAGGTATTTTCTTATTATTTAGAGTTTGTCCTTGGAGAATACTAATCCACGTGACAAGTTATCAGACGGAATGCAATTGTTGCCAATGTCGCTGCAGCATCATCACGAAAAGTAAAAAAAAAAAAATCCACGACTTAGCTCACTCGTCCAATGCTGGGAGACCGAAGACAATGGGATAACCTCAGGGAGAACCTCACGACGTAGCGAGCTGTGGCGAACAGGCTTGGAGTGAACCGTACAGAGTGCCCTATTCCGATATTTAAACTTATGGAAGGTCTACAAGGCACGTGGTCACAGGTTCCTTCAACGACATACGGCTGAGAGGGACAAAGTTGAGGTCGGGTGGTCTGCCCGACGCCTACCCGCCTTTAACTCCCGGGAAAGAAGCCCGATACCCATTCCACAGAGGGCTGGTTAGACCCTAGGACCCATTTGGAGGTGAAAGGAGTGTGGAAAAATCCCCGCCCTCTTCCGATGCCGGGAATAGAACTCGTCACCTCCAACCCGCAGCCAAGCACCCTGACCACTCGGCTACCGGGCCCACCACCTATATCCCAGTCCAAATGCAATTCACAGCTGCAACAACACATAGCGGCCTTGCAATCACAAATTCAACAGATGATCGCTTCAATAGCAATGCTTAACTGCGATCGTCCTCCACAGACGAGACCAACTGTTCCCGCGCTACTCATTCGCTCCCGGCCTCAGAAACACAGTATCGCCCAGAAACCAAAACCCATGTCGAAACCTGTCGAAAGCAAAGGCAACAGGAATGGAATACAGCCCAGGACGAACCCATTTGATTTTATTGCCGTCCTATTGGACACGTCATCAAGCACTGCCGTACCTGCCAACACGCTGAGCGACCAAAACTGACAAGGACCAATCCAGCACCTCGTATATGATTAACCGATTTAGGGAGAGACTGTTCGCCCTACCTCTGCACAAAGTCATCCAGTCTATCATGATCGCCAGAAAATAGAAGACATTACCTCACAACATATCCACAGGGACGCAATCATGCTTCGTATGAGACACAAAACTCACAAAATAGTCGCAGCTCTTCCTCCGCAGTTCCGCTCCCGAAAAACTAGACAATGCGACAACTGGAGACGGCAGCTTTGTCGCACCTCCTTCTGCAGACCTAAAGAACAATATAATCATCCTTTACTTTGATGACCAACCGACATAAGTACTTGTAGCACCCGGCCCTGCAGTGAGTTTAATGTCAGAGACATTTAGAAAAAGAGGATGCAAAGTAATAAAATCAAATTCACATATTGTCCGAGACGTCACTGGAAATCAGCTGTTTGTCATAGGAAAACCCACGGCTAGACTAGAAATTTATGGAGCCGTCATCCCATACGGATTCGTAGTCATCCAGCATTGTAATTTTGATGTTATCCTAGGATGGGATTTTCTCCAAGCGAAACAGGCAACCACTGACTGTTCGAATAATATGCTTCAGATCACAAATCTAGCAGAGAATTCAACAATGGCTACCGAGTATTTGTGCGCAGTTAAAACAACTGTCGTTTCGCCCTTATCTGCGACCAAGATTGAAGCAACTTGTGACATTTCCTTTAATGGACTTATTGTCATCGAAATGTTACAAAAACTACTTATCCCATGATTTCAGTATTTCAGCAACAATGTGCAAATGGAGGATAAAATTGCTAACGTGTGGATTACCAATGCTTCCAAGATGACAGTTGTCGTTAGCGCCAAGGCAAAAATAGCGACCTTCCAATCAATTTCGCCGAGCCTGATTACGTCAGTAATGGACAGGTCGTTGTCCCTCTCCAACGATCGCCCGAGCCATGCAGTGAAACCAACTATTGACGATAAGCAGTTAAAAAGCCTTTTAGATAAGGAATTATTCTCTACTCCAAGTAATCGAATTTTACAGCTTCAAAAACACCATAGGACTATATTTGAGCCTCACAAATCCCGCAACAATACGACAAGGAGTTCCAAAACTCACTATTGACGCCGGCAAAGATGAATTAAACAGAAACCTAAAGAGTCTCACACAAAGAGCGAAAATTTACATTCAGAAAGAAGTTACAAAAAGAAAGAAAAATATGTTGGATCAAAAAATTATTCAACCATCTCACAGCTTTTGGAGTTCACCTGTTGTATTAGCGAAGAAGAAGGATGGAACTTGGAGATTCTGTGTGGACTACAGGAAATTGAATGCTGTTACGAAACGAGATGTTTACCCGCTTCCAAGAATGATGCTGGTTTCTGTTGCTCATTCAACGTACTTCTCGAGCATAGATCTTCGGATACTGGCAGATCCAAGTTGATGAAAAAGATCGCGAGAAGACAGCTTTTGTAACACCTGACGGACTCTTTGAATTCAATGTTTTGCCTTTTGGACTGTGTAATGCGCCCGCTACGTTGGAATGTTTAGTGGAAAACACTCTTCGTGGATTGAAATGATCTATCTGTTTCTGAAATTCATGTGATTTTGAAGAGCACTTACAACTTTACACCGTATTAGGACTCTTAACGCCGCTAAACTGAAACTCAATCCGACAAAGGTCATCTTCCCCGCTCACACAGTTGCGATCCTGGGACACATTGTAAATCGAGAGGGAATTTGTCCTAACGCACACACCGTCTCCCGTCAATCCGAAGCAAGTAAGGAGTTTCTATGGATTATACTACCGAAGGTTCATTCCCAACTTGCCACGATTGCCCGCCCATTATCCGTTTTAATAAAGAAATCACAGCCATTCATATGGAAAGAAGAACAACAAATAGCGTTTGAAGCACTTAAACAAGCCCTCGTCACCGAACCGATCCTCACAAATTTCGATCAAACAGCCCCTACTCAGCTCCACACAGATGCATCAAACCATGGAATCGGAGCTTTACTAGTTCATCATCGACGAAATGTCGAACATGTCGAATGTTAACGAAGGCCGAAAAAAATTATGCCCCTACACACAAGGAATCCCCAGAAATTGTATGGCCAGTCGCCATATTCCGACTCTATATCTACGGGCATGAGTTTACCGTAATCACTGATCATCACGCCTTATGTTGGTTTGTCAGCTTAAAAGATTCCAATGATAGATTACCTAGATGGTCCCTGCGATTACAGGAATACATCTTGAACATCGTTTACAATCCGGCTCAAGCATCTCGATGCAGATTATTTATCACGATACCTAGTTCAACCAACAGAGACACAGCCAAACTTGCTCAATGCAGTTGTGTTCCTCCATGAAATTGTTAACATCGTCGTAGAACAACGCGAGATCCCACTCTTAGGAAGCACATCGACGCACTGCAATCATCACAACAATCCGATAAACATGGATACGAGCATGGAGATGACATCTTGTATAAGTAGAGTTGCGAACCAACCTCCAACCCGCTATTACTTGTGATCAGCTCACCTCCGCCGATCTGACGTCAAAATCTGTCCCTTGGGTCCAACTGCCGCTCACCTCGGTTGAGCAAGGATGATCGCTCGAGTTCGCCAAAAGTATTTTTGGCCGGGACAAAGCAAAGCTGTACGTTGTTTTGTCACTCGATGTCTCGCCTGCCAAGCTAGGAAGAGTCCATCTCAACTCCCACCAGGTAATCCCCAGCCCTTACCTATCGCTGAAACATCATCCTATCGTGTAGGTATTGACTTACTAGGCCGCTTTATGAATTCAACCGCCGCGCCGGCAACCGATGGATATGTCGTTGCAATTGATCATTTTACTAAATATGCAGTCATGAAAGCTCTGCCGCACACCACCGAAACGGAGCTACTAAAAGTCTTCGTAGAGGATATTATGCTGAAGCATCGAGCTCCCTACGTTCTTCTATCAGGCCGAGGATCGCAACGCTCTCCGAAACACTCCAGTTGTGCGGAACAATCCATCACAAGACTTCCAGCTATCACCCACAAAACAACGATCTATGTGAAAAACTAAACTGATATGAACTTTAGCAGACATGATTTCAATGTATGTTGATGTTGACCACAGTAATTGGGACTCATATTACTTTTTGTCACATTCGCCTACATTTCATTCGTAGAGCAGAGTACAGGTTACAACTCCGTTCTACTTCTACCCTCGCACAATGATTTGACACCTTGCTGCTAGTGAAACTGGAACCACAACAAAAGTATCCTGCCTCATCAAAGCATTAGACGAACCACATCAATTAGCCCGGATTAACTTCAGAGACGCACACCAGACGAATAAGCGCCAATACGATTCACATCATAGACCACTAGCTTTTAGTCCTGCCAATCTCGTATGGGTACATATCCCTACCTGTCGAGTCGGCTTGGCCGAGAAACTATTTCACTCATGATACGGACCATTTCAAGTAGTCTTCCAGACATCGCCGGTCAGCTATGAAGTTGTTCCTACTCCTGGATAGCCGCCCCCATTCCGAAGTTATCCACATCGCCCGACTGAAACCCTACCTAGCTGACGATGTCATAGAGCCTCCGACGACAGACGATCCACTTCCCGTACCTGAAGGAATTACGCTACAATCAGGCAGAGTGGTGTCCACAGCCTGATCCCAGTGCCTTAAGGATTACTAAAGTGATAGTGAACTTCAGTGACATTTAGAACTTTCCCAAACATTCAGTAAACTTTTTCACTGCCTTTGAATTATACTAAATATCCTGTTCCGATGATACATCTCAATTTTCGTTGCTATTACGTCATCTATTTACGTAATAGTTGTAAGTTACTTTTTTTCCTGAGCTCAGTATTTTATATTTTTTCCTCCATATGGCCATATTATTTTATTGAGCCCTATTATAATTCTTATTTTTACAGGTGTATTCTTTTGTAAATAATTTTCGGGAACGAAAACCTCTGGAAAGGAGATAGTTGTAATGATTTTATTCACTATATATATTCGCATTTATCTGTTTTAAATAGTCCAATTTAATCATTGTACATTCTTAGTTATCTAACGTTTATAATTGTATTTATCCTTAATCAGCATTTATTTTATTATTGATTGAGTATTCTAATTTTTACTGTTTCATATTTAGTTTTTTTATTTTATTCATTTTATTTTCCGTTGACCGTGCTTCTTATGCTTGATTCGTTATTATTTAAAAAGACAGTTAAATATCAGTTAAATCCCAGGTGTATTTAAATCCCACAATCAATTTGCAAAGCACGCCAGCCAATCACAGCCCTTTTACGTAACTTATATAAACCCCTGCATCATATGAATAAACAGAGTACTCGCCAGATC
>JAFIDM010126065.1:0-11877 GCA_023159025.1 Thereuonema tuberculata | reverse complement strand
TTTGTGAGAAATGTTTTTCACGAGCAGATGAAATAAAAATTCACATTAGAACCCATATTGGTGAAAAGCCCTTTAAATGTGAGTTTTGTGAGAAATGTTTTGCACAATCAAGCCATTTACAGTCTCACATTAGAACCCATACAGGTGAAAAGCCCTTAAAATGTGAATTTTGTGAGAAGAGTTTTGCAAAATCAAGCAATTTACATTCTCACATTAGAACCCATACAGGTGAAAAGCCCTTTAAATGTGAATTTTGTGAGAAACGTTTTGCACAATCAAGCCATTTACATCGTCACATTAGAACCCATTCAGGTGAAACGATCAGCACTGAGTAAATTATAGTTAATGTGAAGGTGGAAACTTGACACCAAGAATAAATTGTGAACATTGTAATGAGATTTACAGTCAAGAAGTCCTATAATATTTTTGTAAGTATTAGTATCATTTTGATTGCTTACTAGGATATATGAGGGTAGCTCCGAAAGTAATGCCTCGTATTTTTTTAAGTTTGCCCATGATGAAAGAAGCAAATGTTGGTACTATGGCAGTACAGCTTGAACCTTCCCACCAATATCTGTTTACTGACATACGTTAGGTGGCAGCAGAGAGATATTCTAATAAAATTGCATCTGATGAAGATATGCGTATCTAACAAATGTGTGTAATTGAATTTCTTGACTCAGAAAACATTTCACCCATTGACATTCACAAACGCTTGCTGAATGTTTACAAAGAGTTGATGTTTGCACAGTGAGGCGGTTTTTTTTCAGTTGCACATTTGGAAAATTTGAATATGATTTAGAAATAAATATTACAAGCCTTAAAAAATTCTAAATATAAAAAGCAGCTCTCTTTTAAAAAAGGAAACAGAAAACATTTAGGAATGGAAACATTGAAAAGAATATTGATCATTTTTTTTTTTTTGTTTACTGTTTCTTTTATCTTTTTCTATTTATAAGGCTTTTTTTTTTATAATTCTCTTTAGATTTCCTTATAACTGACTTATAATTTATTTTTATTTAACCAGGAATTATTACCTAAATTATTATAAAAATATAAAAACGCAAACTATTTAAATTATTTGTAGTTTGTGTTTTTATGTTTCCTTATTTTATTTCAATCCTGTTGAAGCTTTCGAAGTGTGATTGTGTATTGTTATCCGTGCATGTATATGATGATGATGATTGAACTCGTTTGTTTGTTTGATTTTTCTCTGCATTGTTACAAACAAAATATCACAATAAAAAAAGAGGGAAACAATAAAGTTCGAGGGTTTTTTTCTTGTTTCTTTCCCTCATATCGGTCCTCCTAGATACGGGCGAAGAACTATCTGTGAAATGAAATAGAAAAAAAAAAACAAAAGGAAATGTTTCACTAAATATGCACAACAGGGAATTTTAATTTATTTGAATATCTTGAGAGGAATGGTGAGAGATCCAGAAAGGAAATTCATCAGGTCTTCGATTCAGTGTCTCCATATAGTTCCGCTTACAGGAGAGAAGGAAGGAGAAAGTATTAGTGCTTCTCTTAAGAATCCTGTATTTAAATAAAAATAAAGGAGAACTACAGTGTGACTAAAGGAAAACGAAAAGGTGTATTTGTGATGGAGCAAAATATGTCTTACCAACATAAGGAAGGAAGGTCGTTTGTCACCTTCAAGAACTCTTTGATTCTTTGAATATTTCAGTTGTCATGATATGTAATTGTTTTATATTTCTTCCTATCCTCCCATATAGTAAAATGACACTTTGAAACTGTTTGGAGTTTGCAGTGAGCATCAACTAAAGACTTTATGGACTACGATACAATTTAACACACTTTATATATAAAAGGAAAGAAAACATTTATTAACTGAAAGATTTGGGTTTTCAGATATCATCAAACTTTGATGTTGATGTAGGTTTAGTTTTACATAAAACAAAATATTTTTATTAATTATGTATTATATCAATAATATGTAAGGAATTTATTTAATATGAATTTGTTGTTGTTATAGTCAATTGTTATCATGGTAACTACCATCCATTTTAGTTAACATTCCTTGGGTAGCTGCATAGGATTGTTAACTAGGAATCTATTTGTGTTTTGTTTAATGAAAATGAAAGGCAAATAACTTTCACATATTTGTTGAATACTTGTTTAATTTAAGTAACTCGTAATCTGTAAGAATTAATCAGTAGTTTCTGAGTTTGTTTTTCCTCCCTTTAGGTTTTGGACATAGATCATTAAATAAAAAAAATAAAACTATAAAAAGGAAGGGTTGGTGTTTTTGTTTCTAGTCTTATTCTTTTTACTGGATAGGAGTATGAAATTATGGATGAAACAAGAGGAAATTTAAGACCCTTCCATTGTTCACTTTTGCCTTGGGTGCTTTGTTTTGTTATTTTAAATCTTCCTCGAAAATGCATTTCCCTCTTTAGGAACCATAAAGAAAAGGCTACGTAGCAGAACAAGCAAACTACGAACTGCTACTACATTTTAAACAAGATCAAAAATGATTTATATAAAAATCATTAAAATAATTATAAAAGATATAGAAATAAGCAACCTGTTATTTGTAGGAATTGATCAATAGTTTCTAAGTTTGTTTTTCCTCCCTTTTAGTTTTGGACATAGATCATTACTTGAAAAACATCTGTTTCTTGTTTTTTTCTTGAATTATCAATTATTAAATTTTACTTTTCATTGCATTTATGATGTTTTTCTACTTTTAATTAAAATCCTTAGTGTCTTTCAGTGAAAGGACAAGGAATTAATACAGTGGATTTCAGAGAATTATTTTTTATCTGATTTGATTTTGTTTTCTGCGGCCATTCCCGGGAGGAAGAATGGTTTCCCTTTAACTTTCACACAGTCTGAACTAAACATCAAGGGTAAATTCTGCTGATGATTCTTGATAAGGATGAAACAGCTGTTCAGGATTCTTGTTGATGTTGGCTCAGTGGTTGAAAGCATATTTATTGTCCATTTGAGGTTTTTTTTTCTTAATTTATAGGAAGTTGGTCTTTGTTTCTAGTCTTTTTCTTTTTACTGGGTAGGAATAGGTAACAGTAGAATCTTATGGAAGATTCTCAATACCTGATCTCGAAGTTTCTGTTGGGCTATTTCTTTCCTCTCAACCCAAACTGTTAGTTTCGAAAGGTCACTCCTAAGCTTATTAATCTTATTTTCTATCCGTTTCTCCCATTTCGATGTGATTTGTCGTTTTACCTGAGTTCTTTTAAATTCCACTTTAATCTTCCATTCTAAAAGAATAGTAATTGCTGCACAGTAAACACATAGCTGTAATGTGTCAAGGTCATGTATTATTTTGGAAAAACAAGTTCATTAATTATTGATATCAATGTGAAAGTTGATATCAACTTTCACATGTTGGGGTGGATTCGTGGCAATGAAGGTTTATTATTAGGATCAGTTCAGTTGTACAGTATAAGATATCTGTCAAGTTCCTCAGACATCCTGGTTTTTAAAACAGGATCAGGTGATGGTTCTAGAACAGTGGTGCCCAACCTTTTGTAATCTGGGGGCCAAAATTGACTTTGCTGTGAATCTCGCAGGCCACAACCAAAAAAAAAAAGGAATCTCCAGGTTCAACAACCAAAAAAAAAAAAAGGAATCTCCAGGATCAACAACCAAAAAAAAAGGAATCTCCAGGTTCAACAACCAAAAAAAAAGGAATCTCCAGGTTCAACAACCAAGAAAAAAGGAATCTCCAGGTTCAACAACCAAGAAAAAAGGAATCTCCAGGTTCAACAACCAAAAAAAAAAAGGAATCTCCAGGTTCAACAACCAAAAAAAAAGGAATCTCCAGGTTCAACAACCGGAAAAAAAGGAATCTCCAGGTTCAACAACCAAAAAAAAAGGAATCTTCAGGTTCAACAACCGGAAAAAAAGGAATCTCCAGGTTCAACCAACCAAAAAAAAAACGGAATAAAACAGCGGGCCACATGTAACACCTTCGCGGGCCGTAGGTTGGGCACCACTGTTCTAGAACATCTCCATCCTCATTAAGGAAAGCGAATTCTGACCTTCAGGTTCATCCATGGATTGTTCTATTGCAATTTCCTGTTCCATATTAGAACTATTGCTGAAATAATTCTTGAATCCCTAATAAGATTTTGGTTCAAGAACAGTTACAACCTTTTTTTTTAACTATGTATCTGTATCGGTCTGTGGTGTTTTGTTCACTAAATGGTTCCATATTAGGCTGATACGGAAACATTTAGTGAACTCTCGCTGTATCTTTAGCAGGGTTCACTAATTATCTTTAAAAACTCTTGCTGTAACTTGGTCATGAAGTTTGTCGTTTCAGTTATGCATTTTGTTGCAATTTAATAAGCTCGTAAAACATCACAATTGTTTTTATGAGTCCATTTATGTTAAGCTTTTTTGGAACTCTTGTTAGGGCCACTTGACTTTGAAGACTAACAGATGGTGTGTCATTCGACTCTGCTGTTTCGAATCACCAGATGTTTCTGTAGCAGTTTTGGGATTCCTTCGTTCTCCTAAAGCGGGACAGTTATGTGGAATTTGAAAAATGCCAATACAAAAACCATATTACTGTTTTTGTGAAGTTACGGACAATATATTTATCCTCACGTCATCCGCGACAAAGGCGGAAATTAAAATAACTTAAGATTTAGAAATGAGTAAACAAACGAACGCACAATGCTACAAGAAAGGGTTCACACCCTGAGTTGTCACCGGGAAGAGACTGGGACGGACCGTTTCGTCTTTTTTAGGACTCATCAGCCAGCCAATTTACTTTTTAGTTTTTAAGTATTTAAATATATTTTCTTAAATATTTAAAAACTATATATATATATATGATGGGATGATGCAATCTTGCACCTGCAGCTGTCTTAAAGGTGAAGCAATCCTTTTATGGTAGCAGAAAGAATCCTAGCGATCTGATTGATGCATTTGTCTGTGAGACATGAATTTCTTAGAATTTGATTATGTCATCTGAACTTATATGGTCATGAATGTTGTTTTGATTTGCCATTGGGTTATCGAGCTATGATGTAATACGCATTAGCCTACCTAATGCGTCAGTTGACGCTCTCTCTCTCTCGTAAGTGCTTCGTGCTCTTTTACGCTCACCTGAGCAGGAAGATCAGGCGACCATTCCATCCGCTTAACATGTTTACGACGAGTTGTGTTAACTAGTTAAATTAGTTAGGGACTGGGAACCAAGGATATCCCGTTTTGCCGCTAATCACTTTAGCTTTGTTAACTTCCAATACAATTAGAATTAAATTTTTAATGCTTCGAAAAAGTGATTTGTGTGATTCAACGAAGTGTTGGTATTTGTGAGTAGTGCTACGAAAGTTAGTGCTGTGAAATATTTTAAGTGCTTCGACCAGTGCAGTGAATTTGTGCATCGTTTAGTGCTTCCAACCAACAAAATCCATGTGGTCATCGTTTATCTTGTGCAACGGAAATCCCAGTGCAACGAGAATAGCCTCTGTCTGTTAAACTCCAGGTTAGTGTGAATATGCGACCCTGACTCATTAAAATTAATGTAGTGAAGTGAACAATAAATTTTATTTCGCCTAGTTCGGCTTAGTGGAATAGTTTAGCTGTTCAATTCAGCCGGAACCCAACTTTAAATTAACCTCGCAAGAAATGCTTCACTTTATTTGTACTTCCCGCCTCCAAACCGAGAGTATCTGTGTAAAATTGCCTAACTAAAGTTTCTGTTGATGCTTATAGTAGAAAGGAGTTAATAAATGATTGTTATTGTTACGTTTGAACCAAATTGTGGGTGTGAGTAGTTTACCAGATTTGCGCTGACCCCCACACCGAGATTCGACCAACCTAGCCAGTGCTATGATGACGAGGGGATGATTGGCCAATAACACCAGCCCAGGACACAATCAAAAATAAACAATCATCAGGGTACTCCCCTGATTGGTGCCCAACACAGCTGCCAGCATCCTCGTCTATCCCCGTGTACGGTGACATATTTTGCCACCCAACACGGGGCCCAAGGAGATTGGTGGTACTGCCACTAAATGCCACAACGTCCTCATCTACCCCCGCATACCGTTCGGCCACATATTAGACACCGTTCGGCCACATTATTAGGTATATCCCTGCTGTGCGCACAAATGCTATGTCTCACAACAACTCTTCAAGCCGTGAGAGGATATGTTTTCCTACACAGGTTGGGTCCATTGATACACTCTGGGGGCATGTCAGGATGCTAGAGCTTTCCTAAACATCATAGCTTACCAAGTGCAACCATATATGTTAACAGTTTATCCTCATGCAGATGGCTACTTCCAGCAGGATAATGCACCAGTGCACAAAGTCCACATCACTATGGGATGGTTTGAGGAACATGACGATGACTTTTCCTTTTTGCAGTGGCCCGCTCAGTTCCCGGATCTCAGTGCCATTAAAAATTTCTGAGATGAGCTGTAACGGGCTGTTCGCACCAGGGCTACACCTCCATCTCTTGTCTGCATAGTACACAATACCTCAACAATGTTTTCAGCATCTTGTGGAATCCATGCCTCGAAGAATTCGAGCTGTTTGAGGGCTAAAGAAGTCCCAACAAGCTACTAGGTAGGTGTATCTAATAAAGCGACAGGACAGTGTATTTATTAGGTTATATACAGATTGATTATAATTAAAGTTCAACTTTCAGCATGTTGTAAAAAAAAGAACCACTTCTCAGAATGACCTGAAATTTAAGCTTAATATACTCAAAGAAAGGGGAAATGGTATGGCATAAGAAAAAAAATAGTTCCAGATGTTAGCAATAGATGGCACTTTAACCATCATAATACGCAAAATACAAGACGTGCCATGCGCACGACACGTTGCATTTGTTATAAAAACGATGGGTACATAGAGTTTTCCTTATATTGCTTCTGAGAAGCTTGCCATGACCTCTCAATGAATGATCATGCTCTGCTTGTGAAGCTGTTTTGCATGAACGGTGACTGTGTGCCAGTAGCTCAGAAGAAGTTCCGGACAGTACGAGGGTGGGCTGAAAAGTTTCTGATCTAACAAAGATACAAGATATTTTTTCTGCAAATTTAGTTTTATTTCTCGACATATCTCCTTGTAAGTCTACACACTTCTCCCAGCAATGCTCCTATCTCTTCAACCCGTCCAAATAGTACTCAGCATCTTTCTCTGCGAAATTGTTTATGAAGGTGATGGCCTCCTCATTCGACGGAAATCATTGTCCTCCGAGAGCAATTTTTAGCATAGGGAACAAAAAAAAAGTTGCTTGGGTGCTAGATCTCGTGAGTAAGAGGGTGGTAACGCAGTTCAAAGAGGATTTTCGCCTTGGCAACCGCTGAGATGTGACATGATGCATTGTCTTGGTCGAACAAGATTTTTTTTTTCTGCAAATGTGGCTATTTTTCCGAAATTTCTGCCTTCACCTTGTCAAGTAATGATGCGTAGTATGCTCCTGTAAAGGTTGTCCCTTTTTGAAAATAATCGATTAAGACAACTCCATAACTGTCCCGGAAAGCAGTCGCCATCACTTTCCCAGCCGAAGGAACAGCCTTTGCCTTTTTTGGAGCCGATTCCCCCTTGGCAGTCCACTGTTTTGGCTGTATTTTTGATTCTGGAATGTAATGGTGTATCAAATTTCCTCTACAGTAATTATCCGGTGACAAAACTCTGATTTATTGCATCTAAACTGCGCCAACAGAGCTTTGGAAATGTTCATGCGAACATGTTTCTCGTCCAAAGTGAGCAAACACGGCACCCAACATGTGGACAGCTTTTGCATGCCTAAATCTTCATGCAATATGTGCCAAACACGTTCCTTGGAGATATTCATAGCCTCTCCTATCTCTCTAATCTTAATTCAGCGGTTGTCTAGCACCTTTTGATGAACTTGAGCAATGTTATCGTCAGTGGTTGCAGTTTTTGGACGTCCCGAATGTTCATCGTCACCCAAGCTGGTATGGCATGTTTAAATTCAGGTGCCCAAAATTTCACAGTGGTAAATGATGGTGCAGAGTTCCCGTACACAGCATCTAACTAGTCTTTGTTTTGCGTAGACGTATTGCCTTTCACAAATAAATATTTAATGACAGCTCGATACTCGTTTTTTTCATTTTCACAAAAACACACTCACGTCTCACTGAAACGATTGTCAAACATCAACTGCGCATCCAAAATGGCTGCGATTCGGTGAGTACCTTTCAATGCATGCGCAAACATACTCCCCCACTTTTGGTGATGAGTGCTGCCATCTTGATATTGAGGTCAGAAACTACTAGCCCACCCTCATAAAGGGTATGAAAAAAGGCTGTTGTCCGAGGGTCTGGAGAAAATGAGGAAGAAATTCGAGGATAAGTTCTTTTGAAGTGAAATCTGGCAGAGGGAGAAAACCACTTGCTTCAACGTCAGAAGAAGTGTCCTACAGTCTATAGCAAGTTAATTTTAAGCGCAGGAAGAGACGAGGGAAGGTGTGCAAACTTGCAGTGCACGAGGAATTGCCCGAATTTTGGGATGTGCCTGTGGGCACGGTGCATAAAGTTGTACGAAACATCCTGCATTGCTATCCATACAAAATTATCCATGTTCAGGAGTTGCTTCCTGCTGATCTGCCAGTAAGAGAAAGGTTTGCTCTAGAATTTCTTGCTCACATGGAAATGGACAATGAATGGCCATGGAACATTTTGTGGACAGACCAAGCTCATTTCCATTGCCGTGGACAGACCAAGCTCTTTTCCATCGCCAAGGACATGTCATTACTCAGAATTGCAGAATGTGGACAACAGAAAATCCGTTTTCAAATGAACCAGTACCTTTTCATTCTGCAAAGGTAACTGTGTGGTGTAGCATCATTTTTATGCAAGATGGGGCTCCTCCGCACATTGCAAAACCAGTGAAGCAGCTGCTCATTTCGGAAATGATAGAATTATCAGCCGTAATATTCCAACAGCCTGGCAGTCAAGATCACCTTGTGACTTCTTGTGGGGTTACCTGAAAAATGTTGTGTTTAGTGGTCTGATTGGAAACTTAGCTGAATTGAAGACACGCATTACTTAACACATTCACAACATGACCTCTGACACACTCCGATCTGTTGTGGAGCATCCTGTTTGTGGTTTCAACTTGTGGCAGAAAACGGTGGACAGCATATTGAACATATCATGCACAAGTCTCGTGATAACTAACAACCTATTTCATTGTTGCTTTTTATGTGGTTTTTGGCCTCAGAACAATTAAAAACTGATTTTTTTCCCATCCAATGTGGTACTATCTTGCTGTGGTGGATGGGCTTTAAACTAATAGTGCCACAACTGTTGAATGACTTGGAAGTGATTTCTTCAGTAAAAACTTGATACAGTCATGCACAACGAACAGTACAGTTGGTTTAACGTGCAACTCACGCCATAGCCGTCATATTCCGATTCAAATGTCACTGGTAGCCAAACCCATGTATGTTACGACACTTAAAGTGCTATCTATTGCTAACATTTGGAACTATTTTTTTTTTTTTTCATGCCAAACCATTTCCCCTTTCTTCGAGAGTATATTCAATTCAAATTTCAGGTCATTCTCAGCAGTTGTTGTTTTTTTACAGCATGTTGAAAGTTAAACTTTAATTATAATCACCCTGTCTGTATATATTTATATAACCGAACAGGCAAAACTTAAAGCAAGGCCTTTGAGTTTTGCAAAGGAAAGATTTCAATCAATGTATTGCAATTTAAAATTTAGAACAGAATAGAATATAAAAATAAAATTAACTTATATTGCCAAACATATAAGCCGGACAGTGATATGAAATTTGAAAATGCCAAATATATATATATACATTTATATACATTTTAAAGATCAGCAATGAAATCATTTTTACAATGATCCACATTTAGTAAGACTAAAATAAGGTCATGAAATGGATTCTAACCATAATCCATGATAAGAAAATACAAAAAAATATATAGAATTTTCCTAAATTCAATAAAGTAAAAAAAAAAAATGTATAAATATCACTGAATTGGCCGTCCTAAGGTAAAAGGAAGCAACTAGCAATTTGGAAACTGATTATTTGCTGCCTTTGACTGTAGATATAAGCATATTGTGAGTCGGTTGCTACCTTTGATCATCGAAATAGGGACCAAACTTAACAGCAGATCTCTACCAAATTGCTTAGGAGTATGTGTAGATACTTCCTTATGTAGAAAATGCAAAAAACACAAAATCAGAAAATTTGTAGTTACTTCCTTTTACCTTAGGACGGCCGGAATCCTATTAACCGCTTCCTATTTTTTATTTAAAAATTCATTATTTACATAATAAAGCAAATTTAACCGTCATAAAATTAAAAATACAGAAACTATATTGGCACTAACCTTAAAACATGTAAGACTTTAATAAGTAAATATTAGGTAGATAGTAAGTAAATATAAAAATCGGATATGTAATTTATTTAAAGTTTTATAAAAAGCCCATACATACAAAAACTGATTCGGGAAAATAAAAAACCCAATCATTTTATTTAATAAACAAATTAAAACTTGGAAATGAATTAGTTAATAAAAAAAATAATTCATTTGAAATATACACATTTTTACTTCTTATTGTTTTTTCATAAAAATAAGTCCATGCTATCTATTGTTCTTTAAAGAGCACTATTTTTGTGAATAGGTGTCTTACAGATTTTGCATTGCTCACAACATTTCTGCTGAAGTAGTTATATCTTCCACTTAGATACTGCTTTTTCGCTGATCTTATTATGCAAACAATGTGATTATCCAGGAACCCCATATCGAGGATGTGTTCTTGAATAGAAGAAAATAAATTGTCGTGAATTAATTACTCCATTACAGAAGATATGCCTTTTAGCATACACTGGTGTCTTAGGTTTTATGCGTCGAAATCTTTCGCTAGACATAACTCAATACCGAAGCATTTCCGGACCTATGTTTATATAAATTTGTTTTTCTTTACTTTTACATGTAGAATGAGCTCCAGTAGTTTCTGCATATCTTCGTGAATCACCCTGTATAAGACTTTTACAAAATTTTAATAAAAACATTTTTTAAAAAAATTTACTTTGTATTAATTTGTTTTCTAATTTATTTCAAGTGTTAACTTTTTACATTTATTCAAATTATTTTCTTTATTTACAATATTCTACATTTTACAAGTTTAAAACGTCATTATAACATAAACAAATACTGTTTGTTTGTATATACGAAAACCTTCAGTGGGTTTGTGCATGCTTCAAGTCCCTTTCGATTTCATCGAAATAGGGGTGAGGAGAAATAAAGAGGGGATGTTTACATTTTATGGGTGTTAGTTTACTAGTAGCTGCGTTCTATTTGCGCTTTTCGGGAAAGAATTATAGAAAGGATAAATACTATTGCAAAAACGCTTCTCCATTACTTTTTTCTTAAAAGCTAAAATGTCCAAAAGAATTTCTTAGGAAAGTGCCCATGTCAGCATATCGCCCGTCTGCGGAGTAAAGTCGTTAGCCAGTGTTGCTCTGGCTTTCGAAACCGAACAGTAGTATTGCAGTCAGTTGGCTTAATAGATGTATTGGTCTCCAGAGGGAGCGTGTCAAATGCTTCCCTTTTGTGCTGATAGATTTTCTCTTACTACTTGGTTTAGATCCCATCCACCTATGGCAGCGTTTTCCGTTGCTGAGCCAATCCATAACCTTTCTGCTCAAACCTTGCCACCCACTGCTATTCTTTTCTTGTGTGTTCGGATGCGTCAACTACATTGAGCTGTGAACATAATAGTTGATACAACCATTACCGGAGTATCCCAACGCTCCGATTGACTCTCAAAATGGCCGACGTTATCGTTGGCTTGTGTATTTTCGTTAATTTTAGTTTCATTAAAATTTTTGAAAGACGCGGAGAATGCTGAACATTTGATGTA
>JAFIDM010126064.1:0-13994 GCA_023159025.1 Thereuonema tuberculata | reverse complement strand
CCTCAGACAAAATTAACAGACTTTATTAGTAAAATTTAAGTATGCATGTGATAATGTATGCTTCATGTCATTAAAATGATTCCTTTTTTTAATAATATTTATCGTTTATGTATTTTAAATCTGTTTTATGTAGTTTAAAGTAATTTTAAAAGGTGAATCTCTATTTAACGAATTTTCCATATAACGAACTTTTTTTCGGGATTTAGCGACTTCGTTAAATAGAGGTCCGACTGTATTTCCACTCCTAAAAAGGTTACAGGAAAAAGGGCTATCCCTTGGATACCACACTTAACGATCCTTCGAAAAAAAAAGTTAATAGGCTTAGAAGATAATCTCAAAGGAAATCCAATCCACAGCTACGGTACTTATGTGATGGGGAGTATCGATCAATTAAAAAGAATTACATAAATGAAATTAAAAAAGCAAAAATTATCTCCTGGAAAAAATATTGTACCTCAGAAGAGAATTTTAATCCGTGGAAAAAACTCTACAAAATTCTGCCCAGAAATAATATAAACCATAGATTCTTATTCTGTATTTCACTTGAGGATGATACAGCCAAAACTTTAGCTTTCATAGCTAATAAATTATTTTGCAATGATAATAACAGGTTGGAAAAGATATACATGATACTACAATAAAGAAGGTAGATCAAATAAATCAGATGAAAGCAGTTTTTCCTCCTTTTACAAAAAAAGAACTTGAGAATGTTATTTTTATTCTTTCAAGCCAAAAAAGCACCAGGGGAGGACGGAATTTATGTTGAATTTTATCGAAAGAGTTTTTGCATTTTAGAAGATTGTCTTTTTCATCTTTGTAATGCCTGCTTGTCTCTATCTTACTTCCCAAAGTGCTAGAAGATTGCCAAGGTTTGCTTAATAAACAAGACTCCTTCAGGTAATTCTTCAGATGAGAAAACCAAATCAGTTTATTGCCTTCTGGAGGAAAGATACTTGATAAACTTATAAATAACAGAATGCAATGGTCTACAGCTAAAGATAACTGGATATCAAAGCAGCAATATGGCTTTGTTCAGGGTAGATCAGCCGAGGAAGCCGTAGATGATCTAACAAATTTTATTGAAAATGGTTTTATACATACAAATTATAGTACTGCTTTGTTTCTCGACACACAAGGTGCTTTTGATAACGCCTGGCAGCTCAGTATTTTGAATGAATTAATACATTAGAATGCCCAACTTATATTATTAAAATTATCAAATCTTATTTAGTAAATAAAAAAGTCAGAATTAGACGGCAAAAAGCGACAGTTGAAAAAGAAACTTTAAAATCATGCCCACAGGTTAGTATTCTGTCACCAATACTGTGGAACCTCATTATAAATTCACTTCTAAAAATTCATTGGAATAATATAAAAAAAATTATTGCATACGCTGACGACATTGTCTCAGCGTGTCACACAGTCCAATATTATTTCTATCGAAGCTCAGTTGAACTCTCTGCCTTGAAGACTGATTTGGATTAGAGAACAAAAAATAAATTAGAGTTTAATATACTCAAAACAAAGGCAGTATAAATATTCATACTCGCAGATAAAATTTAAAAATGAAGAAATTAAATGGTCTAAATCAACAAAATATCTGGGAGTCTTTTTAGATACCAAACTTAATTATAAGCGTCATATTGAGTATTTTAGGAAATAAGGCTAAACAAATTTGCAATCGGCTTATCAGGTGTGCAAGATTAACTAAATTCTGAATCTGTCAAAATACTGTATATTGGTTCTGCACAGCCTTTGATTCGTTATGGTGCCTCCAGCTGGGGACATGCTGTAAACTCTAAAAATATGAAAGAGAGTCTTCTAAGAGTACAGAGAAATTTTGCACTTAGAATAATCTGCACTTGTAAAACAGTCTCAACTGAGGCTTTACTGGTTTTGTCCAAACTACTGCCTCTTTCCACACAAAACAAGGTGTTAGATTTTTATTTAAAATCAGGTAAAATTAACTCATCACATAAATCCCTACTGTGGAGTGTAGGCATAAATATGTATTCTATTCAGGTGACAAATCCTACATATGACACACGCCCTTCAGCAATAAAACCATTTAATACCGCATTGGAATCTTCAGACCCAGAATTGCCTGTATCTGATATCAGCATTTTTACTGATTTGACTCCACACACAGGTGCCAAAACAAAAAATCCTATATATGACTTAAGTTATTCATTAATTTTTTTTAATAAGTATTGATGTCATACATTAAATAGAAAAGAGTCATTCATTAAAAGTCATGTCTTTCACAATTTACTCAGTCTTTTAATGATGTTATAAACTGAAACTTATGATTTTATTAAATATATTTGCTGAGTGTTTATTACTTTTCTGAATTCATAAATAACTTGAAATAATATTGAGTGTGAGATTTCCAATCTTATTATCGCCAGCCATTTCATACTGTGGTTTTTAATTACATTTCCTGAACACTAACTGAACTGTACTGCCCTTAGTAAGCAAACATTTTTCAATAACAAACATAAATATATTTAATTAGTTAAAAAAGATGTAATTAATTAGTTTAATTATTACTTAAATACCAACAATTATGTAAATATATTAATTAGTTTATAACGACATATCATCTTTTCATTATGATAATTTGATTTCGTAATAAATGAAATCGTAAAACTTGATAGAATATGCTATTATATAATTGGTATTATATATTATATTATATAATTACACAAGAGCGTTGCTTAGATAGCTGGATTCTTGCAAAGCCTTGTCCAGGACACGTTTGGGTTTATATTAAGGTAATATAGGGTGGGCAAAATAAAACTGGCCCGGAAAATAAATTTACAGATATATTTCAAATATTGACAATAGGACTGACCCTTGTTAATGAACAGGAGAACTGCCCAGCACAACAATTACTTGAATTGTTTTGGTTTACTTTCAATTTTTTGTCCGGGCCAGTTTTATTTTTGCCCTCTCTGTATATATGATATCACATTGTCTTTTCGGCTTATTAGCAACCATTAATTAAATTAATATTAAACTATTACATGCAAAGTTTTAATAAAAATGTCACATTAACAACATTTTTAGTATGAAGTAGAAATAATTAGATTAAAATAGTCTTCCCTGTTACTAGCATTGTTTGAACGAATTATACGGTATTTAAAATCTTTTGCAAAGAATTCTTTTTTTCATGACAAACTCATTTCGGAAAAAAAAAAAAAAATTCAAAAACTTATGGAGCTTGCTGCTTTTTGTTTGTCGAAGAATTTAAAACCAATAATATTTAGTTCTAAAAAATATTATTGGTTTCTTCTCCGGCTACGATTTTACCAATAAAGTCAATTGAAAAGTGAAAATGTCACAAGATGACTGAACTGAATAACTATCTGCCAATACATATAGATTTCAGGTGCATTAAATCCACTGTGTTTTGTTTTGTTTTTCCTTAATACAAGTCATCTACACATTTAAATATTACTGTGGTTAAAATCTGAAACTTTGTGTAATGGAAGTTAAATCATTGTAGTTTTAATTTATAAGATTTTAACTTAAAATTGAAATATAATTTTAATAACATTTAATTATTATTATAGTTGTAATTATTATTAAAGTTTTAATAATAATAAGTTCTAAATTTAAATTTAAGTTGGACAAAAACATTAGTTATTTATTTCATATTTTAGATTGATTTTACGAAACTTATGTAGTTGAAAATTATGAGGACATTGAGGAAGACCATTATTACCGATTTTTACAGTTTTTATAAGTAAGTAGAGTCTAAAAACTTCTCGAAAATAGAATCTTTGGAATTAATTGTGTTTTTTTCAAATTACTACTGAGGGAAAAAAATTACTAAGCATTTTTTTTTTCATTTGTTTTTAGGGGAAAGAGAGGTAATTATAGTCACCTTATTTAAAACTGCTGTATATTTTTTTTTATTATTACTGCATTTTTTTGATCAAATATTTATTGAACAGACAAATTATTGAAGAATGATATATTATTTAGATTATTTAAAGGGTATTATACTTTTTGTGAAATTTCATTTTTATAAGATACTGTCATGCGTATCATTGCCCTCCTGTGTGGGGTAATGGTACGCACGCATAACAGGTTTAAGTAATTTGTCATGTAATGAATGAAAATCATTATAAATCATTGCTATTTATTACAAAACTCAATCTTCAAACTGAAGTGTTAGCAAAAGTATATAAAATTTCACTTGATAATGAATGTATGTCAACTATCGTCAGGGGGCGTTAAAAGAATGTTTACTGTGTGCTCCAGCGAACAGACAGAACTGACTGTTCCACAGTGTTTCATGATGCAATTCATGTACGCCAGTAGTAAATAATACGTTCCAATACATCACACGACGACATTTCGCGTGGTCACTACAGTACGATTGGTGTTTGTTTAGTCTGCAGCAAGTGGAAAAGAATACGGATGTCGGCATCTTTAAATCAGATACGTTATTATTTCAATGCCAGTTTCCAGCGACATGCTTGGGGATCGGTGGATAGGCCTGGGGTAGATCCGTCGCCTGGCCACCGAGATCACCCGATTTAACATGCCTCGATTTCTTCTTCTGGGAACACAAAAAGAACGTTGCGTATGAGACTCCCATTGACTCTGAAGAAGACCTCGTCGCACGAATCGCTGTCGCCGCTGCAACTGTTCGTGAAATGCCCGGAATCTTTGAACATGTACAACAATCAAAGCTTCGACGTTATCATGCAAGCATTGTGTTGCTGATCGCCACTTTGAGCACCTTTTACGAATGAACATGTTGTTCACAATCATGTCCATTCGTTTTTGTACCAGTTCAACGCCCCCTGGCGCCGACAGGTGACGTCAACGGACATGCATTCATTAGCAAAAAAAAGTTTGTCTTCGTGTTCCCGATCTCCCAAAAGAAATTTGTTCAGTTTTTCAGCTTCTGAACATATATACAAACAGGATGATTCAAAATTCCCTGTACAAATTTTAAAGGTAGATCAGGAATACAGGAACAAAGCGCATTCAAAGTAACGCATGTACGCAAACGCTACCCGAAAGTATTAGAAAGTACACTAAGGTTAAGAAATAAAAGACAACAAGTAAGTTAGACAGCCCTATGTTTACAATATGACAGTATGGTGTACGCTTGTGGTATGACCACAATCGTGTCTGTTTCCATCGAATGATCCAGTTCACATACTCTTTTGTGCAAACGGGCAAACGTTTGATGTTGGGAAACCGTTCGGGATACAATCGTAAAGCGGCTCATCCGTTTCTGTACGCTGCCCTATAGGCTAGGTGCATATCTGCCCTCTCAGTATTAGTGAAGCGATACGACCTACTCATACAAAATCAACGTGTGAAATGACGACGGCTCACACTGCCCAACTAATGTGCTGCCAAACAGCGCCCTCTAGCACATTCGGTGGTGTTTGCGGACATGCGTTCCACTATTTTTTATATACAGTTTGTTTTTATATTACTGACTTACCTTTAAACTTTGTATATAATTTTGAGTCACCCTATATGTAGATAAGTACAGGGTGATTCTAAATTCATAGGACCAACTTTAAGGGGTGGCAGGGCATAGTAAAATAAAAAGTTTTTGTCAAACCGTTAAATCCTTATACCGTTCCCCATTTATACTATGATACAGGAGGTTACATTGCATGAAAAACACCGCAATGCCTTCTCCTTCAAACTTCATTTTGGCACTACATATGATAGCAGATATTCCCCGGTCATTCGCCACACCCAACCCTCCTATCGGACCGCCACATGATATAGCGTGATTCATCACTCCACACATCACGTTTCCACTTTTCCACTGTCCATGGCGTCGATCTTTACACCACTGAAGGCGGTGCTTAGCATTCGCAGTGGAAATATTCGGTTTGTAACAGCTGCTCGACCATGAAACCTTATTCCCCTGACCTCTCGACGAGCAGTCATGGATTATTGCATGTGCCGGTAATTATTGCATTTTTCCCCCTATCATTACCAATGCTCCATCAGTTGCAACACTGACGAGTTTATCCAATGGAATTCAACATATGTTAAGGCTCTGTCAAGCGCATTTTTAATGTCAACACTACGAACTGTTTCTCCCTGAGTCCAACATCTCTTTTTTCAGGATTAGAGTACATCAGAGGAAACGTAGACCCTAATGAACAAATATCTCCAGCTGTGGATTGTCTGATATACCTGAAGATTCACCAAGAGCTAAGCTGAATGCAAGAAATTCTTTAAAATCATTTTGCATTTTTGCCTCCAACATCAGCACTTGATTTGGGAGATATTGCTCTATAGTGTGTGCGTGAAGCTATTAGTAGCTGAAGTTTGTGTGATTTAGTCTAATACGGCAGCAACTTCAGCTATATTGTTCTTAACAAATTCTCCATCAGAATGTGGAAATTTTCAACGAGCAATATTCCATTATATAACGAAACTAGCTCAGTCGTTTAATCGGCTTCCTTACTAATGTTGTCAACCGTGTTTGCTGGTTTTTTAGTGATGATTTTAATAGTTAACTTGTTTTCCATAATTCTGATTTAGGTGGATAATCAGACGAAAAGCTTTTATGATTCGTTTTATCGTGGCGTTTCAAGTTACTAGTTTTGTAATGAGTGAGTGACACTGCACGTAATACAAAGGTTCCGTTAAAGGTGATTGCAAAATATTCCTCCCACTCGGGCTTAAAATTTCTGTTTTCATCTTCATTCTTTCGCTTCTTATAACTGTTGACACCACACAATTTGCACAATACTTCTAACAAAATTAAAGTGAAAAGAAAGAAAAGCTCCAACATGTGCAACGCAATAACCTCTACAGTGCCCACTAACATTCCGCTATTTTCACTGCCTGCAACACAGCCACACATACACCACAATCACTCGATGGCTAATCACGCAAACTAACATTGCCAGCACCGGGTTGAACGATTACCGATTTTTCAGCACAATTCCTCTGCAATCCTTGCGGATGGAAATTTCTTTTCTCCCTGACTCAAATCTAGCATTAAAATTAAGATTCTTAAATGTATTTACTCACCATGAACATTAAGCTTTCGTTTTAATCCAGTGTTTTAATCTCAGTTTATACCCGGCAAATAATTATTAAGCTTGAAAGTTTATTTATCTTTTATAGTAATTGTGTTGCAAAATGCAGCTCAGCCAACATATTTTCTGCGAGCATCAGATTTTATGTCAAAGAGCCAAAAGCCTCAGGAGCCAAAGTTTTGGCCACTTATTGGAATCAATGAGCAAATTTAGGTCTTTTCAAATGTTATTCGAGGACGTCAAAGCGATACCTGATACCTTTAAGAGGATATCATCTTTAGAAGACATTGTTCAGTTCAAAATTCAGTTCTGTCGTTGATTTTTATCCGGACACAATTTGATTGCCACCCCCGATTGAGTCTCTTCCTCGAATGCTAGTTGGATGATTCTGAGTTCCAGGCATTCTTCATATCAACGCTCGACTGGATTTACTTTCAGAAATCATAAGTGAACATACATTATAAAAATTCTCTTTTGAGTCCCGCGCAGATGGCTCGAGACCAATTCAGTTGATGACTTTGAAGCGCTACAAAACAGCTCATTTTCTTACATGACCCTGAATAGCCTGCGAGACACCGTTTACCCGAAAACTGCTCATCCTAAGAATGTAGCTGGGTCTGCATTCAGCACCATACTATATATTTGTCATGTTAATAGAAGCAGATAACATTCCTCCCCAGTGGAGGTAGTCCTCGGACGTCCAGGAACAGACCTTCTATATATGACTTCTTTGGATGTTATTCACATTTTAGTCATCTCAGTCCTTTTTAATTGATTTTTTCAGCCTTCAGTCATCCTAAAACAAATTTAATTCTTTTATGTTAATGATATCTACTATTCTGTTTTAAATTAAACAACAAAAGGAATCATGATTTTTATCAAAGAAGACTCAAAAACGAATTGAAACATATACAGAAATGAGGTAAATGTTATTCTGAACAAGTGCAAATGCAGTATGCAAATTCGTTTGGAGATTTATCAGTGCATAGGTCCTTGTGCAACATAAAAGATGTTTATACTTTTATTTCAACTACCTAAATATATAAATATATTTAAATAGATATATATACATTTTCTTCATTTGTTTTTAACTGTGGGCACTAGTGTGTAGACATCAGTGATGATGATTCATTAATAATCTACAAAATTGCAAAATTAATATTCGTCTTTTCCATCGTGAATTTGATGCATAAATGTATCTACTAGTTTCCTCATTAACAGTGAAACCGTTTTTACTGTGATTAATAATCATCAAAATATCATCAATATATCTTAACTCAAAACCTACATAACATATTTGTTAACTACTTAAGTGTTTGTTTTGAAGTATATCTCATTATATTGGATATTAAACTCGATTGAAGATTTATCTACAGCATTAAAAAGCATAAAAAAACAAAGTTATAAGGATCGTAAAATGTTAGTGACAATTTCGTTTTAAAAGAATGCTCATATTGAGTAGAGAAGACACACAGTTCTTTAGCTTTGTTGTGGTTCGTCATTATTTTTCTTTGAGAGTCACAGATTTTGTAGCGGGAAACTAAAGAAGTTATAGATCCAGTGCACATAATGACGATACACTCCGAAAAGAAAGAAAAAAAATGTCAAGAAGAATAGAAGAACGACTGTCCGGTTGACTGAGTTAATTAAGCCGACGGAGGAGGACATCATGTTTGTCTATGTGCGGACGGGTGTAATGCAAGTCACGCTGCCGAAACATCTTTTAATCTCGGCGTAGCACACACGATCCCGCACTTTCTCTTCCATGATACCTTAGGGCTTTGTTTTGTGTGGTGTGTATGTATGTGGGTTGTTGGTTTTCTTTTTTTCTTCTGCCTAACTGAACGCGAAGTACAAGTTAGCAGCTCTTCGGCAAATCGTCTCTTTGGTAACGGTGTATTGTGATTACAGGTTTTCTTCATCGTTTTCGACACGTTTTCCTAGTAAGAAGTCATAAATATAATGTTAGTAACTAAGTTTTTGATAACTTTTTTTCAATAATGAATTGAAATACATAATTTTTTTTCTTTCTTTTTTTCTTTAAAACAAAGAGTTTTATAAGAGAATGGAAGTCTCGTCTTTTATAACCACTGAATTATCTTATTTTGCTAAACGACTCTATCTAATTAATCAAAGATCAATCCTGATCAGCTTTTAGATTTTACTAAGATAATTAAAGTAAACAACTACAAATTAGAACTGGAACATTAATTAGATGTTAATCATGGGGTTAAGATGGTTTACAATATGCGAAAATAAACGAGTGTGGATTTGTAATAGTCTGTTGAAGGTGGATTTAATTGTAATATCGAATTATTTATTTTATATGGAAAAGTACTAATATACGCACACATCGCCCGTCACTCTCATTATAATTGAGAAAAGTCGTAACAAAGTAGATGTATTGGAAAATACAGTGAAGTCTCACTTATACAAAATATTCACTTATACGAATAATTTTTGGTTCCCCTCATATTCGTATAAGTGAGACTTCATTGTATATTAAATGGAATATCATTAGTATAAGTAACTTAGAAAAAATGAAGAGAGTTTAATTCTTTGGAGTCAAAATAATCAAAATAAAACACATTAAGAGGTTGAGACCCAATGTTTTATTCTAGGTGACATCTCAGGATAGCTATTTCATGCTCATTAGCGATTATCAGCTGAGAATAATCACCAACAAAACAACAAGATGGTGAGTAGGAAGGTTTGTTGGTCTACAACCTTACTCGAAAGGAATATGGTACCTCTTAAAAATTTAACTACACATTAATAAAAAAATACACATTAAAAATAAAATATATAAAATTCATGTGCTAGCCTCCGCTATGCTCCGCTGGCCTCAATGAATTTTTCATGCGCAGTTAAATAAAGCGCCTAAAAATATATATCAACAAATTAAAAAACCCAGTGTAATAAAGCACATTTAACCAAAACGTATGCAGAAACTAGAAAATAATAATTGGTCTCGATTGGTCGAATATCTGTACTGAATCAGATAACAGATTCATAACCGCTAAATGAAAATCGAAATCTCTCAGGGAGTTCTCAGCTTGTGGTAATTAATTATTTGTTTGCCATGTAACATACCTTTAACGAGTGCCAACATTAAAGTCTTTTAGGCTTATCTGTTGCTCAAATTGTAGGGCCTACCAACATTAATAGGACTTTGTACAGATTAACATCATTTAGCATTAGGGTTTCTATAGTAAATTAACGATTAATAAAGTTGTTTTTGAATAATCGCGATTGCCTTCATTTAAGGAAGTGGACAATTTTTGACTTTAGTTCCTTATTGTTAAATTACTGTTAATTTAAGTTACTGTTACTTTGATTTCCAAATATCTTCCAAAAGTAGTTTTTCATTTTGGAAGTTCTAAAAATTAGTGTCAATGAATCATCGAAATAATGTAAATTAATCTTTAGCCTTAGATCGATAATGTTATAAAGGTCTGTCGAAATATGCAGTAGTGAATATAAGCATATACTGATGACGCTTGAAATGGAAACATCATGCAACTTCAAATATGCTAGGTCTTCCAGATTAAATTTTCCAAGATAAGATCAAATAGAATCTTGAGATAATTACAATTACACATCATACACACTCATGCTTATTTTGTGATTAAAAGTTTTCAACCAATTGTCTTCTACAAAGCGTTTTTAGAGACGAAGAATGAAAGAAAGTCTACAATTGCAGTCCTAGAGTTTATATGTGAATGAAAATGCACAATAAAAAAAAAGTTCATTTCATTTATGTAGAATGATGTCTGTTGACACAAGATCTAATGGGGACCATTTAACGAAATCGCTCACCAGGATAAAGATTATGGTTACTTTTTATGTAACTTTATTGCCACCATTCACTCATTAATTTTTGAATTTTTCTTTAACCTTTGTGATGGTAGTACATCTTCCATCAGCGTCTGGAAGCTAAACAAAATTAGTATTCGTGCATTTAGGTACTCCGTCGTCTCAACTGTAATTGTCGAAGACTTAAACAAAAAATATTGATAGAATTGATTAAAAATTTATTTGATCCAAATAAAACTTAATAGTTACAGACATGAAAAATAATCCGAATCAAGTCAATAATTAATGTATTATCATTTTATGTAATGCCAAGGATTACTTAATTAAGAAATTAAGCAGTTATTAAATCTGATATGAATAATATTTATTTGAACATTTATGTATATACTGTATATATATAGTGTTACAGAATTCTCTTCGGGATTTCGAAGATCTGTAGCTCATAGACAAACTACCCACAGGGACGAGAGAGTGGCAGTAATCAAGTTTTTTTTTTTTGTCACATGCCGTGGCTTAGTTGCCCATTTTTCCACTAGGAGGCAGAAGTGTGGAAACATGGCGTTTTCAGGGAACAGAAATCATTTTGTGTTTTGCAACTCGCTAAAACCGAGTCAATTGTAAGAGTGCAACGTGGTTTTAGAGCCAACTATCATATGGAACCACCGACGGACAAAACAATAAGAAAGTTATGTAGGAAATTCTATAAATCATATCGATTGCAGCTGCTTCAGGCTGTCGCCCTTGAAGATAAAAATCTCAGTCACGAATTCTGTTTGCAGATATGATTCTGTTTGCAGAAGAGGAGGCAGATAAGGTTATGTTCAGTGATGAGGCGTGCTTCCATCTTTCTGGCAAGGTCAGTCGCCATAATGTGCATATTTGGGGTACGGAAGATCCTCGTGCAACACGTCCTTGTTCAACACGTCCTTGATTTCCCCAAGGTTAAGGTGTTTTGTGCAATTCATCTCGGAAAGTGTACGGGCATTTTTCTTTGCCAAGAAAAGTGTTAATGGTTTTGTTTTCTTAGACATGTTACGGTGATGGCTATTGCCTCAGTTACATGAGGATGGTGACAATTTCATTTTGCAACAGGACGGATCTCGTCCACATTTTCATAGGACCTTCGGCGTCACCTCAATAACACTATCTCACCGTTGGATTGGTCGTACGTCTAACGAAGACTCCGCGCTTATTCCATGGCCTCCCAGGTCACCGACCTCACTCAAAGTGACTTTTTCCTCGGGGGCTATAATAAAGTTTACATGTCCCCTTTACCACCTGATTTACCAGAGCTTCGACGAAGAATCGTGGCTGCTGTTGATACCATCGATATTGATATGTATCAAGGTGTGTGGCAAGAGCTAGATTACAGAATTGATGAGTGTCGGGTTACCAGAGGAGGACATATCGAACATCTTTAAACTAGGTTAAAAACTTATTATGTACTCTTACCACTGCCTTGTTCTCGTCCCTGTGGACGAGTTTGTCTGTGAGGTACAGACCTCCGAAATGCCGGAGGGAATTCTGAAACACCCTGTCTATATACATAGATACAGGGTACGCGGAAGTTCTAAGTCATCCAAATATCTTTTGAACGAAGATAGCTACAGTTAGGATTAGAGTTGCCGTATACGAATGATATCTGTGGCTTGACGCTACTCCTGCAGATAAAGCTCATGCTTTGTAGTCTATAAAGAATCGCTAACTTGAATATTCAGTTATTCAATCTTGTAAACAAAAGATCATGACAAATTATTCATTTGCATATGGCACAGAAAGGCATATGCTCGCGACGTCTGCGTCGCGCGTCTACCGCATTCTATTTGCACGATTCTTTTCTGTAAAATGTCATTTCCTACTAATTCGGTGATGCTCTACAACTTTGTCATTTTTTGTTTTATCGTATCTCGAATAGTTTCCGAATTAGTAGGAAATGACAGGGCTACAAATTAATAGGGCTACTAATTTCCACATTTTGCCGCTGGGGCGCTGCCGTCAGTCTCATGTGATAGCGTATGGTCGCTTTCTATCTTTCTTAACACTAGCTGCCGGTATCTTCGTTCAAAAGCTGTTTGGATGACTAAGGACTTTCCCGTGCACCCTGTATATGTTTTATAGGGACACTGGTAAGGGAATCTTACATATTTTTTTATAAAAATTTTTTGAACCAGACTACATCTCTTTGCAGTATAAAACTAAATGTATCCAAACTAAATGGCTGAATGACGTATGGCTGTGGTAAATATCATTTTTGATTCTGATCTTGAAGAACTTGTTTTAAGGAAGACCTCCTCTGAGATAGAATTATCAACTATCCAACTTTTAAATCTGAAACGAAAATAATAAAAAAAGGAGGCTTTTCTTTTAGGATTTTTTTTTATTCTGTTTATTTAAAAAATATGAAAAAAAGCAAAAGCAAAAAGCTTACATTAACATTCAAAGTACAACATCTGATCAATATAGACAATATATAATTTTCATTTTCTGAAAAAAAAAGTTAATTATCATTATTAAGTAAATTTTCTAAATGGGATTATTAATTACATCAAACTATGCTCAAATTAGGGGATTACCTAAAGGATTAAAGGATTAAGAAACAGAAACCAGTAGCTTAATGCTTTCTACGGGAATTTTTGTCATCTTCTCGATAAAGAGTCACTTGGAAAATACAAATGTTAGATCGTATCTAGTGCTTAAATACGCATACCAAGTTTAAAGAAGATTCATTTGATGCATCAAAAGTTACTAACGACACACACACATACAGACTGACAGTTTGATGAGCCTCACTTTCCTAAGAAAGGCAAAAATAAACGGATGTTTGTAGTGTTTATTATTTTCATGATTAAAAAAAAAAAAAGATTACTGAAATTTCTTATTATTTTTATCTGATTCAAGAAAAATCATTTGTATTGTTAAACCTACATTACAACATTAAAATATCCCATTGCAGTCCTATGTGACTCTTGGGGTCGAGGAAGGTAAAGCTTCCAACGTTTCTTGACCAATGAGACTGTTTTGAGCTCGGGTGGTCAGCTTGACGCTCGACCGTTTATAACTCCCGGGAAATACACCCGATCTCCATTTTACAGTGGGTTGGGTGAACCTTAGCTCTATTTTTCACCTCGGGAAAAATTC